>VZRW01004587.1:1062-35098 GCA_013398125.1 Aegotheles bennettii | reverse complement strand
TCAAGCCTGTCAAGGTCTCTCTGGATGGCATCCCTTCCCTCTAGCAAATCAACTGCATCATTCAGCTTGGTGTCATCTGTAAACTTGCTGAAGGTGCACTCAATCCAACTGTCTATGTCGTTGATAAAGATATTAAATTGTATTGGGCCAAATATGGACCCTAGAAGGACACCACTCATCACTGGACATTGAACCACTGACTGTACTTCTTTGGATGTGGCCTGGAGGCAATTTCTTATCTATCTAATAGTCCATCCTTCAAATCCATATCCCTTCAACTTAGAGGCAAGAAGATTGTGGGGGACCATATCAAAGGCCTTCCAGAAGTCCAGATAGATGACATCAGTATTTCTTCCCTCATCCGCTGATGCAGTCACTCCATCATAGAAGGTCACTTCTATGGCCACTTAGTCAGGCACAATTTGCCCTTGGTGAAGCCATATCAACCTTTCTCTTCTGCTTTTGCTCCAGGTGAGGAGGTGACCATGGCTGTATCAGATGGGAAGACTGCTCAACAGCCAGGCCTGGTGGTAAGAACGCACAATATTGATGGAGTTTGCTTTATCAACTACATGGACGCTGCTGAGCCACAAAATAGCAGAGCCACGATGTGTCAAGTCATAAATAACTCATCATGAGGAAAGTGTGCACCGTCTGGGCATGGAGCCATAGCATTCATCCTTAGATACGCATTCAAATCAGCTCCATTAGTATCATATTCTTCTGTAATTACTCCATTGATTCAAACTGCATCTTATCTCCCCCCAAGAGCTGCAAACACCCTTTAATTTACTGAAAGGCAGAAGGAGGAAGAATGCTAGCAAAACATCCATGCTGTGCTCAGAGCAAGGCTATGGAGAACATGCAAATGGGGCATGAGAGCCTACAAAGACTGAACAATACCAGTTCTGCAGGTGCTAAAGTCAGCAAAAGCAAAAATCTGAATGTTAATGGGATGCCAGTGTTTACTTATGTATCAGCATCCCAGGACCCTCGTGCTCACCCTAAGAGTAGAAGGGGTATGAACTCTTCAGTGACCCTGGGCTCTTCTGTGTTGGTGATGAAACCCAAAACCTGTCAAGTTTCATGCGATCTCCAATTTCCTAGGGGAGGTTTCAAAGTGCTCTTGTTACAATATCTTGTTTTCATGAAGTACCTTTCATGAAACTTTACAAATTCTCCTCCTTAATCCCCTTTAAATGAGGGTCTTGTGACTTCCAAGAAGCCTCTGAAAGCTTTACTGTTTCTATGATTATTGTTGGCACGCAGGAGGTTCATTACCACCAAGGGACGTTGGATAGGTTTCAGGGTGACAGAGGGCATGAAGGAAGCTCTCAGGCTGTCCCTCATCACTCGGCTATGCAGGAGCTGCTGCAGAACAGCAGCTGAAAGCTGCATGACCCCTCTGCAAAAAACAACCCAACTGATGCAAGATTTAGAGCTAGATTTAGAAAAGTAAAGATAAGAGCGTCTTGTCAAATAGAGGAAACTGCACCATTTTGGTGTGCTACTCCACCACGTCTGGAGTAGTTATGTCCCAACTAAAGCAATGCCATGTGAAAGCTGAGAGGGGAGGTTGCTGGATGGAGAGGGGTGCAGGCAGGAGAGGGGTGGTGGTGCTCCTTTCTCTGTGCAGACATGCCAGCCCAGAGCTAGCAATGCTGCTGTGCACCAGCCTGGCATGGGACACGGAGTCTCTTCGATCAGAGCTTGCTACTCCTTCTACTATGATGGATTTTAATTTGCACATGTGTGGGCCACGGAAGTAAATGAACTGTGCATTGGGCAGGATGAAAGGCTCTGCACCGCACAGTGCTGTTACCTCTGTGCTTGTGTGGGAGTGGAAAGCAAAGAAAAAATGTCATGAGAAAGTCTGGTTTCACTTAGGTGCTGTTTATATTGAGAGTCAAGAACTCCCGGCCCACACACGCTCTCCCCAGCCAGCTGCCAGCTAGAGAGTCAAGATTAAGGGAAAGCAATGAAGGGGAAACATTACAGTAGCATACAGTACTAAGAGTGGTAAAGCACAAGGAAGCAGAGTCAAAAAGAAAAATAATCCTGTCCAAGGACTCTCTCAAACTTCTTGGAGGGCTCTGGCCAAGTCACCAAGGTCATAATCTCCCAACTGAATTTGCCAAAGTGTTAAAATGTAAATGTAATTTAAATAAATGACAACATTTTATTTGAGGTGCTAAGCTCCTGCAAATGCTGGAGGAGCCAAGGGTGCTAATGTTTCTCTGGCAACCACATCGCATATTTGAGTGCCCAGCTTGAGCACTTTGAAGGGATGGGTTTTACCCTCTGGATTTAATTTGCTTTAAATTAAAGCAAATTAAAGCAAATTAAATTAAAGCAAATTTGCACCAGAGTAAGTCTGGAGAAAGTAAAGGTAGTTTCTGTTTGTTGTGCTGGAGGAAAGACTGCCCATGTGCAATTTCCACAGTCACACTGATAAAAGGATCCCACTTCTGCTGAGGGCTGGAGTGAAACCTTTGCAAAGGTGAGCAAAGGAAACAGCTCAGTATCAACTGGCGGCTGTTCACCAAGTAGTGCTCTTCACTTTCTGCTAATTTTTAGCTGCTAACTAGTCATCAAAATACTTAACAACTCCCAAAGTGCACTTGAAATGCTTCCATCAGCATTTGGGCACTCAGGCCCACAGGGTCATCCAGCGCCGGGGAGAGCTGGACACAGCCACTCTTGGCCATTTTCCCAGGAGAGCACGAACAGTGCCAGGAATCCTCCCAAGGACTGTGTCCCTAGAAGCTGGTACTACAAACCCACAAGTACGTCTGAGATTGACTGTGAAAGTCCCGTTAATTTCAATGGACTGTTCATATTTTCTATGTAGTTTACCTATGGGCTGTAACTTCAATGCAGGGCTTCACCTAGGCAGCTAATGGTATGTTTCATCCATCTCAACTCACAGAAACACAGAATCACAGAATCATCGAGGTTGGAAGAGACCTTCAAGACCACCCAGTCCAACCCTTACCTACATCACCACTAAACCAGATCACCCAGCGCCACATCCAGACACCTCTTGAACACTTCCAGGGAAGGTGAATCCACCACCTCCCTGGGCAACCTATTCCCATACCCAATCACCCTGACAGTGAAGGAATTTTCCCTAATGTGCAATCTGAATCTCCCCTGCTGCAAGTTAAAGCCATTTCCTCTCATCCTTTCACTGTGGGCACGGCAGAAGAGACCGACCCCCACCTCACCCCAACCTCCTTTCAGGGAGTTGTAGAGGACAATGAGGTCCCCCCAAGCCTCCTCTTCTCCAGACTGAACAACCCCAGCTCCCTCAGTCACTCCCCATAAGACATATTTTCTAGTCCCTTCACCAGCTTTGTTGCCCTTTTCTGGACAGACTGTCCTTATCTCTTCCAGTCCTGTATCTCCATTCAACAAGCACTTTCCCCTCCTGCAAATGGGTGACAGGTCATGATCAGGCTGTTTTACAGCTGATCTGCTTGGGTATAAATAATTATGCAAAGTGTCAAGCAGGAAGGAATCAAGATCTCAAGTCCTTGATGTAAATGCATTACTTGAACCCCTTAGATATAAACCATACCTACAAACTGGCCAAAGAAAGATCTAAAGAACAAGATGAGGATGATAACAGAAATTTATCTTCTGTGTGGGGAGGGGTATTCATGAAGTTTCTTTTCAATTTCCCAGACAGCTGCAATTACACTTTTGAATTTGAGGGTCTGTCATCATTATCTTGACACTCACATCAGCTCTGGTCCACAGCATGGTAAAGACATTATGAGTCAATATGGTACCAACAGCCTGTCTTTTGATGTCCCAAGACTTGAAAATGAACTTCATTGGGTCAACTCCACTCTCTAGCTTCTTTAGCCAAACAAATAACCTAGGTATCAAAAAGGTGCAGGTGAAAAAGAGACAAAATTACGCATTCAAGGTTTGAAAGAAGCTACGAAGCCCACTAAAGAGGTCTATGTACCCTAAGGGTATGACTGGCACTTTATATACGAAATCACAGGTGAGACTGATTTCAGTGAGGCTCCACAGGTGCAATGGGAAGCACAGCTTTCTTCATCAGACATATAATTCCCAGGTACTCTCATTTAAGGTCTCAGCTCCTGATTTTCTGGGGTCTCAAACAGCTTGAAAGGGAAGAAATGATTTCATGATGCATTGGATGATGTTTGAGTTTCTTTTGTTTTGGAAAAAAACCCAAGCTGAACTCTGAAGGTCAACAGAGTTCAAGTCAGGTGAATGATATTGCAAGTAGGAAGGGTCACTAATACGCTTTTGTCAACATGAAACATTTATTGGAGTCAGAGCACAGTTGTTGGTTCAGAACAATAAGGCTTTCTCCTAAGTTTCCACCCCAGAGATTAACAGTGGCTAAAACTGGACTTGGAAATAAAAGATGGGAAATTTTTTTATGTTATAGCTGAGCTTGAAAGACTAAGCAGGCAAGTTTCAGTGTGTAGTTCTGTCAGCTTTGATTTATGGCCTTGTAAAGTCTGATAAAGGCCCTCCAGGCAGCATACAAAACACAAAAGAATTAATTCTTTCCATGTCATAGTCGGGACAAAGATGCTAGACATGGAGAACTGCATTGACATTTAATCATGCTTTATTACTGAGGCAATCTCTAAATATTAAAATGATGGTCAGTTATTTACAAGCACATTGCTGCCACAGTAATTTGTGACTAAACAGGTCTAACTCAATCTCTTTGGTAATTATATCCAAATCTACTTTTTGTTTGGATCATGTTTATATCGGATTTAAAGTTGGCTCCATCTGGATGCAGTCTTCTCATAAAAGGAACAATTGATCAAATTCTGGATTTGGTTACGTGCATGCAACTCCGTTGTAATCCAAAATATGTGACTACATGTCCCAGTGGAGAGGGTCAGCTGGAAGATCTTGTTAATTAGTATATCATGTGCTCAAATTAGAATTTTATGCTGTTACTAGTGAAAAAATGGACTGATCCTCTGCTTGAAAAGGATTATGCTGACAGGTAGACAGCAGGTCTCTTGGTGCTGGAAGTTCTCAGCACATTTGTCGCTAGCCCCTTGATGATTTCATTTTGAAAATAAAAGAGACGTGTGAGTATGAGCATTTTTCCTGACATTACTTCAGCTCTTGTTGAAGAATTTGATGCAAGAACATGAATTCAAAGTCTCCTGAATAGGACTGTGAGAAGCCTGTGCTGGCATAGCACGTTTGCCTTTTGCTATTTAGTAGGTACGTGATATTGTAATTTCTAGATTCCAGCATGTTGCATAGGAAGGAGGACAAATTTTGTCTGTTTTGTAGCTGGAGGAACTGAGATACAAAGGGCTGTTCAGATATGCCAAGGAGGATGGAAATTTGTGTCTTCTCCATTGGGCCCCATTGGCTCCTTTATCAATGTCTGGATATTATTATTTTCAGACAGGTGTGATCTCTGCTTCAGGGACTGAAATGCCTCCAGGTTGTTTTCAGGCAGCCCTGTGCTTTGTCCTTTCCTTCCCTCTCCACCGTCCCACCAAGGCCACCCAGACCTGCTCATGGAGACCCCGTGCTCCTCTTTCTCTCCTTGTGGCCCATATTTTCCCTCAGCCCTGCATTCCAGTCCCTTCCATTAGATGTATACCAGCTGTCCCGTGTGCCTCCCCCCACCTTTTCTCTCCATCTTCTTCCTCCCTTTCATGCCAGGAGGTGTGCATGTGATCCCCAGCCCATCACACACCATGACCATAACCTCCCTCTCTCTTCATTACAGGGCTCTTCCCCACTCTCTGCTGCAGTCCCATTACTGGGACTCTTCTTCCTCTCGATATTTATCATGTTGCTTCCCCTACTGTGGCAGAGACACTCAACCCCCCAGTATGTCCTCGTGTCATGTTTTCATCCTCCCCCCAGCAGAGTCAGTACATTCTGTATGCCTTCTGCCACCCACTGCACTTCTGTTCCCAAACAGTGCACCACACAGTGTCTGTGAATAGCCCCATCTTATTATTTTGCTTCAATTATTCATTTTCTCTTTGCCTGGAAAGGCAATCATTGAGGGCACAAACATTTTAGAACCAGTTGTGCTGAATGGAAGAGCTGAGAAGGAGGACACTTACACAGCAGGGCACTGAGAGCTGCCACGAAGAAAGTCTCTGATGCACACACCCTGGTAGAAAAGTTGGATGTGGATACTCAGACACCAAGACCTCTGTGGGTCTCCTGTTTCCTTCTGATGTGCCACCAAAATGAGCTCAGCTCAGCTCACTGGTAGCAAAGTGCCCTGACAGGCTGGGACTGATCAGATGCAACACCTGGGCTGCGTGTGTCATGGAGAGAGAAGTGCTCCTCATGTGTGTGGGACTTCATGAGTGTCACCAACAAGACCCCACAGAACCCACAGGTCTCAATGCTGAGGGGCAGCAGAAAGCCCAATTCCTGGCTGTGACAAGGAGTTGTCATGGGTCTCCCCAGAGACAGAAAACCATCAAAGTGCTTAGAAGGTGTTCAGCAGGAACTTCAGGGCAGGACCATACATCCTGATGGATGTTTCTCTAGCTTGTTATTGAAAAAAAAACCAAAACAGATGGACAATTTTATGTGGTGAGTAGGATGGTTGTATAGATTGTCCAGAACAGTGGGGCCCATCCCGACTACTCCTCTGACTGGAGATTGCTATAAATTGGTACTCCTAAATCTGACCATGTGTAGTCCTACGGACACTCCTGGTGTGGGTCAGTCAGCAGAATCCCTGCTACACCAACACAAAGGCATGGGAGCATCTTTAGATCAGTACGGTGCCAGCCCTTCAGCACTGCCTACTCCAACACCACCCATCTGTGGAGGTTAGAGATGTCTGTGACCAACGTAGGGAACATCTTCTGCTACACTGGACTCTCGCAGCATGATATAGGTATTGGCAGTGGCTTTGATAGCACAGAGAAGAGCAGCAGACAAGCAAAGGCAGGGTGAAGTGGTTGGAAGGGAACAGGTAAAACAGGAGGAGAGTAGAAATTGTCACAAAAGTGTTGTAAAGCCAAGGGCACCACCACCTGTTTTGCTGTCTCAGTGACAGCAAAGAGATGTCTCTGTCTGATCCCATTTCCTTGTGCTTATAAGCAGCATACATGCATCAGGCCAGGTTAGATGGGGCTTGGAGCAACCTGGTCTGGTGGGAGGTGTCCCTGCCCATGGCAGGGAGTTGGAACGAGATGATCTTTAGGGTCCCTTCCAACCCAAATCATTCTATGATTCTGTGATTCTATACATCAAAATCCATGTCACACACCCACATAAACATTGACTAGAAGGAGCCTCCTGAGGTCTCTTGTCCAAACTTCTGCTCAAAGCAGGACTGCTGCCTATGTCAGGTCAGTCATGGTTTGTCCAGTCAACTCTTGAAATCTTTCAAGCACAGCACCTCTATCACTCCTGGGTGACCTCTGCTCATGCTGCAGGACCCTCCAGGTGAGAACACCCCTTTCCTAACATCCAACCTGAGCCTCCCAAGCAAAAAAGCAAGTGAAACCACAGAAATATGTCGGTGAGGGAGACCTTGATAGCATCTGGTTTGGGTCCTTGAATAACAGCCGGACTAAACATAGTTACTCCATCCCCAGATATTGGCCAGCTAGCTCTTCTTCAAAATCTCACACGAAAGAGAGAGCCCAGCACCTCCACAGCCAGCCCTCCCTTTTCCATTGGAGCAATTGCTCTCAGGCAGCTCCAGTTGCTCCTTATAGCCTACACAGGGGCTGTGATTGATGGCAATGGGACTGCAGTGGTGGTCTACAGAGGTCCCAGCTCTGGTAATAGCAGCATAACCCACCTGGAAGCCCTGATTCTCACGATTTTCTTAATTCCAGCAGATATATCTCATATTACAACTTTTTCTAACACTTCTACAAGAAGGACAGATACTTTTGCCAAACAAAATATTACCTGACTTTGAAGGGGAAGCGAGGAGAGGCACTGTAAATATATGTGATTTGGCAGGGAAATTGGTAGAGGAATGGACTACTACATAAAAGCTGTGGTATAAAAAATTTGAGTTACACATGTGGCTTCTATTCCTCCAGTTACCTAACCACGAGAAAATAAGAACAGCACTCTTTGCCCATTACTAGTCATTCATTTAGTAGAACCAGTGGCAAAATACCAAACATTGTGACCTTTATATTCGGACAAGAACTAACTGAATTCAACAAAACTGTACTCAAAACTTCACTGCTGCCTCCAAGCACACACAGACTAAAAATAAGATGGGAAAGGGATTCTGCAGTCACTGGTGCCACAGCCTCGAGGCACCTGGCTGAGGTGGCAAAAATGCAGCGTTCACTCAAGTCAAGAAGAAAAAAATGCTTATTCATTTCAAGGGATTTTGGATCAGGTCCAAAATAAGTGAGGGTCACCAAAAGACAGGAAGATGAGTGAATGAAACGCACTGTAAAAGCACCTGGTATTATTACAAACCTCCCCTAAAGCTTCTGATAGCAATGCAGGAAAGCTACAGCCGTCCTGTTGCATTATTTTAGTACGAACAGTCATTAGTCCTCTCCTGCCTGCATGCCGATCGATACAAGATAAATGCTCCTACAGATTTTTTCCCCCTCTTTTTATACTTCGTTGAAGTGAGCCAATTCTCTTACCTTGTCGCATTACAACTTCTAGAGCACTCACCTTTGGCACGTGGATGATGGACGGTCTGGGGATGTGAGTACAGAGTGCGATAACATCCTGGCTCAGCTCGTTAGCAGCAAACACTGATGACTCTGTGGTGGCAGACACTGTCTGAGCAGCAATATGATTGCTGGAATTGCTACTTGCACGGCTCTGTTTTTCAGAGCTTCTGCTGGCTTTGAACATCTCCTTGATGTCCTTCTTTCCTCCAAGCTTGATGCTGCTGGCTGCTATGGCAGATGGCTGCTGGCACACTGCTAAGGTCGCCTCGGTCTTCTCCTCCATGGCTAGAGGGCTTGCATTGGGCTGGTCAAACAAAGTGTTTTCGTGTGTGTTTCCAAAGCAGGTGAGCAGGGCTGAGCAAGGGAAAGGATGCATCTTGGATGACAGGTTATCGGATCCGCTTAGCCTGCTTTCCACATCCGCATAATCAACAGGCTGCATTCACATCCAGAAGGGCACCCAAAATGAAGTCCCAGGCATAATGTCATTCCAGCCTTCCTAAGAGAGAACACCCCTTTTTCTGCTGTCAGGAGCATTCACAAGTACAAGGTACTACACCTCCTGCTCTGTCCTCCACCAAAGTCAGCCCACTACCTCCTCGCCGCTTCCCACTCCTATTGTCTGTGAGGCAAAGAAGCCCAGACAGAATAAAAACATTTGCAACCCTTGCATGCTCTTCCTCGGAGCTGTCAGCAGCTAAACAAAGCCCTCACAATAGCCCCATAACCCTGGCGGGCTATGGTTACAGGAGCGGACGCTACAGCACCAGGCGGTCCTCAATTAATAGTGCTGCAGCCTCAAGTTACCTGGTGAAAGAGGCAAAATGATAATGTAGCCCGAGCTCTCCAGCCATAACAGCATCAACACGCGTATCAGTGTCATCATAACAACAGTATAACTGGCTCCAATTACTCCACTCACATATTTACTAGACATAAAACCTCTAATTCGTTCATCTATCACTGATTTAGATCAAAGATGTAGGTGCTGGGTGGGCTGTTCATCGTTAAGAAGGAAAATGAGTGGCTGCTTTGGTCAGGGAGGAGAAGGTGGGGTACTGTGTGGGCACCCCATGTCCTGTCCAGCACACACACCTACGGCACAGACAGGATCTGTCCCTGGAGCTTCTCCTCTGGCCACCCAGCATTGCCTCTCTCCGCTCCTCTCAAAGGTACCCACTGCTCCTCCTGGCCCTCTCCGTTCCCTGGGGAAAAGCAGGGGAGCATTCCACTAAAACTCGTCTGCCATCCGTCGGGCATACGGGGAGACTTTCCCTTTTTCAGTGTGCAGTGGCTCGATGCTGGCTATTAAAAATATGTGGGAAGTGAGGGAAGGAGGGAGAATTTGTGGTTAGAGCATCTGCCTCCAGAAAATCCCAGTTCCTTCTTTTTTGTGCTGCCACAGGCTTCCTATGTGATAGCAGAGATGTTATTTGATCTCTGTCTCCATCTGTAAGAAGGAGGAGAGTAATAACTTCTTTTTTTCTACCCACTATACATATCCTGTCTCTTTAAAAGGTTATAAACTGTTCAGCTTGCTCTTATCTGCTTTTAAGCTGCTGGTACAAAAGATCTCCAAATACAAATGTGGCATCTACCTGCTAATAGCATCTAAAGAGAAATTTTGGGTTTCAATCTTTCCCAACAAACCCATACAATTACTTTTCTAGCCTGGCTTGTTGTTAGATATTGTTAGATGCTTGTCATATCCTCCCTGTAACTGTGCCTTTTCTCTTAATGTAAGGCTTGACATTGAGCAAAAATGTGATATATGAAGAGAAACTCATGTTTCCAGTAGCTCATCAGGAACAAAAGTGCAGAAGACTGAGGGTTAAATTCCCATTGTGTCAACTGTCACTGCCTGGAGCAAAACAATCTCAGGTCCCTCATCCCCCATTAACCTCTTTGTACCCCTTCCTAACCAACATGTCTTGTACATCAGCTTGTCCAAATGGCTGGGGTTGGGTTTTAGAAAGGTCCACAGTGGCCTCCAGCTTGCATAGCAATGCATTTGAGCTGCAGGGGCTCTTGCTGTCCTGTACTACTCCCTAGTTTGTAAATACTACCAGGGTGGGGTGAAAACCATACAGCTCCTGGAGTGAGAAAGCTGTACCCGGTGAACCAAAAAAGCTTGAAAAATGTTAGGAAAGGATCTGATAGTGGAGAAAGCAAACTCAGAGGGGGAAATTGTGCTGAAAAACTGGTAATTCTCTAAGTGAAGTGTATGATCTGTATTATAGTAATGAAACAGGATGATTTTAGTTAGGGGTCCATCTTGATTCACTTCTAAGGTGAAAGCACCATCAAGGACTCCAGTATTCCCCTTCAGCAAGTGCCAGGAGACAAAAGACTGGCTGAGCTGATATGCAGCAACTTCCTCTTGCTTTGCATCAACCGGGGTGGACATGGATCCCTCTGGAAGTTGTTTTGCACCCACCTGAATGCCCTGATCTTCTGCAAGGCACTGTGTATACCTGTCTGAAAGTTTTTGGCTCTGCTTTGGTGGTTTTTTTACTCAGCTTTTAAATCACTTCACTTCCCAGTTCTTGGAAGTTTTTCTGTGTTACCCTCTAAACTTAGTTCTACATTTTTGAATGTTTATGCATTATCCCATGATTAGACTAGATAAGGTACCACATGGGTACTTGATGTCTTAGCACATGAGAATATTGATAAAGTAATTTCACCACGACTGTGTTGAACAAGGGAGCTCAGGTGTCTCAACATGTCCAGAAAATCCTGGATATTGGTTACAAAAAGGCTTTATAGACCATGGTAGCTGGGACTTTGGTTGCAGATAGACACCAGGCTAGGTACAGACCTATGCACAGTGGCCAGACAAGCAGTACAGATGGCACTGGGCACACACCATACAGGTTTCATGGCTGTGAGAGGTCAGACCAGGACCAGCCAGCCAAAGAAATAACAGCTTTTATGTGGGAACAGTATTTGGTGTTTGGATGGGAACAGTAATTTCAAAGGGATGCACAACTAAGACTTGGGGCATTCTGACACATCTTTAATTATACACTAATATGTCCTTGGAATTAAAATCATTATTTCAGCAAGTCAGTCAGCCAACAACCTATATTCAACTCTTTTCAGGCCTTCAGTTGGCCAAGCCAGCCTTTCTTCAGCTCTTTCTGAGACCCTTGTGAGTTGCCAGTCTACACAAAGACTGTGCACGAGTGAGTCATGATCACTTAAAGTCACCATGCAGCGCACATGCATGCCTGTGTGAAGAGGGGTTGTTCTAAAAATCAAGTGTCTGCTTGTATTACCTCTGAGGAGGGAGGACATTCAGTGCCTGCTTGCTGTGAGAACCACAGAGATGCTTTATCAGGCAACAAATAGGGTAAAATGCTCCATTGTAACTGTAAGAGAAGTGATTAGGACAAGGGTAATTAACATGTGAGTCTTGTCCGGAGTTTAAAGACAACATGAGAAATCATCACAAGCCGAGAATATCCAAAATGAGCTGGTGGTGACATCTAAGAGGTGACAGCCATGAACCCCAGCAGTCAGACCTGGGCCCAGTCTCCTCACAGCATGAGGGTATTTGGGTTTGGTTTAAGCCCATCACTCTAGCCAGCCCTAAAGACATGATTCAAGGTTTATTTCATACAAGCAGATCTCCTTGCATCAATCAACCAAGCGTGCTAACCCCATTTTTATGTGCAATGAGATATTATTAGGGCAAATGAGAAGACTCACTTTATTCTTCCTGAATTTGCCCATAAATTAATGATGAGTTGAAATGTACTGGCTTAACGCCTCAGCAAGCCGGACATGCTGAGTAAACTGAGAAGGTGAATTTCAGACAACTCTTGACCTGTCTTCAGTATTATTCCTTCAAGAGAAATTTTTCCTTCACGTAGTTAATACTATTCTCTCTTCTCAGCAGGAGACATGGGGTCAGATTTAGCTCAAGCACCCCAACGCTTACTGCAGGGACTAAGCCCAACTGGTTTTCTTACTTTGCAGGAGCCAGATTTACAGCACATCATCCTGCTTTTGTGCTTCTGTGCTGTCCCTTCTTTCCTCATCACTGTGCCACTGATTTTATAAACATCTCCCAAACCCCTGACTGTGGTGGGGGTTGGCCATAGCTCGGCCTTCCTGAGCATTTCTTCTTCTTCATCCTTCCATAAGCCCCAGCTCGTGTCTTCTGCCTTGGTGCTGCCTGCAGAAGGAATATGTTCATTGCACCAAAGCAAGTTTTAGGTTAAATCTGAGCAGGTAATGATCAATAGAGCTCCACTGCCTTCAAATTATGGGGGTCTGAAAGTGTGATCAGAGGAAGTAGATCCAGTCTCCTGTTATCTCCTCCACCTCCTTTCAGACTGCCCAAACTTTAGCTGAAAACAGCTGAGCTTCTGGCTTCCCCTGATTCATATATACTTTCTATATACACACAATAGATACTTTCTATAGAAAAAGAGGAGTAGGATGTGAAGAGAGCCATGAAATACAGCTAGAAGCAACTTGGCACTACTTAGATGAAGTTTAATAGAAGACAGTTCAGAGAAGAGCAATGTGGATGGCAGAGGGATCAGCTCACAAGGGAAGGTTTAAAGAGCTCAGCTGGACATGCAACAAGAAACCAGAAAGATAAGCAATAAGGTAAGATGCTCTGTGTTTATCTGAGAAGCAAAGGGATTGAGATTAAAAAAGAAGCTGATTATGGTAGTCAAAACAGTCCCTAATAACTTCAGAGGTTTTTTCATTGTGTGTTGTACCTGCCGTTAGGCATCACTGAGGGTAGGTGACTGGGTTAGAGGAACCATTGATCTCATCCAGTTATGGCAGAGCCTGTGTTTCTAGACAGGAAAAATGTAGACTGATCAGCAAAAGAATTTACTTAATAGGAAAACAGTTTTAAGAAATGCACAGGAAGCTTTTTGTGTGGGTGTTTTTTTGTTTTGTTTTCTGAAATTTCTGAATATTTTGACATTTTTGAGACTTAATCACAATGTCTGATGCTTGAAGAATTCCAGCTAACTCTACAGCTCAAGCAATCAATTAAAAAATGCCACTTTCTGTCCAAAAAAACCCTCAAAACATTCAATTGGAAGTCTGAATTCTGAAGGTCTTGCGCAGGTCTGTTCAGTGAGCTCCAAAATCCTGATCTTGGGAGGCTGCAAAAACCTCCAGCCTTGGAACACCTAAAACCCAACTGGACAAAATGATCAGCTGGAGGTAGACAATGAGTACATCCCTCTCTGTCTTCCCAGGAAGGGTCATCATTCTGGGGGGCTGTGAAGATGCTTACTTATGCCCTTCAGGGAGTCATGCTGGCCACTGAGTAGCTGGGAAAAAACTAAAACCAAACTAAAAGTCCTTCAGTTAGTTAAACTAAAGTCCTTTCCACCAAATTGTGCCATCCTACTGCAGAATTAAAACCAGGATGATTCCCAGAGCTGGATGGATGCACACATGCACTCTTAATGTTAAAGAAAGTCGTTGTTCAGATTTTCTGGTTTTGGCCATGCAAATAATATTCATACCATACCAAAGTCCTGGGCCTCGGAGCCAGAAGCTCTTGTAAACCAAGTCTTGATTGCACTGCTGGAATGTGTACACGGAGATGGTGACGTTTACTGAGCGATCTTCCAGCTGGGCAGGCTGCTTCCATCAGTGAAAGCTGGGAAAATCTGAAGGCTGCTTAAAAAAATTAGTTCTTTTATGACAAGTGCTACTAGTTTCTGAGGTGGACTTAAAGCCTTGCTCTTATAGCTGGCTTAACAGCAATTGAAATAAAACTTCTGTCTGAGCACAAGTTGTCCTGGAGACAGGAGTAGAATCTCTTCTGTTTGTAGGTTAAAGAACTGAAGATCAAAAACCATATTACTGTTCTAAAATGTCCTTTCACCCACTGATGACATTTGAAGCTTCTGAGCCAGAAAAACATTTTGTTACTGATCAGCTTCATTTACTTTCTGCTCTTTTCTCAGTTACACAGCCAGCCTTCACAACTTCATAAATTTATAGCGATTTTCCATTTTTCACTCTCACCCACTGATATTAACATGGTGTGACTGCAAGCATTATGTAAAACAAAAGAGCAATGACAAAACACTTCCTTAGCTTTAATGATCTTACTTCATAGAAAGATTTCTTTTAAACTTACAAATAAGCTCTCTTGCCTCCATACAGTCCTTTTAAAATAACATAGACCTGCCTGATAGCCGATTTTTAGTCATTACCCCAAAAGTCAAATCACCTTCAAGGTTTGTAACTTAGAATCATAGAATGGTTTGGGTTAGAAGGGGCCTTTAAAGGTCACCTAGACCAACACCCTGCAGTGACCAGGGACACCTTCAACTAGATCAGGTTGCTCAGAGCCACGTCCAACCTGGCCTTGAATGTTTCCAGGAATGGGGCACCTACCACCTCTCTAGGCAACCTGCACCAGTGTTTCATATCACCCTCATTGTAAAACAATTTCTTCCTTGTGTCTTGTCTAAATCTACTCTCCTTTACTTTAAAACCATTACCCCTTGTCCTACTCTAACAGGCCCTACTAAAAAGGCTGTCCCCACCTGTCACAGGCTGCTGAGGGCAGTGGTGGAGTCACCTACCCTGAAGGTATTTAAAAGACGTGTAGATGTGGTGCTTGGGAACATGGTTTAGTCACGGGCTTGGTGGTGTGAGGTTAATGGTTGCACTCAATCTTAAAGGTCTTTTCCAACCAAACCATTCCATGATCTTTCTTCCAAGCCCCCTTTAAGCACTGAAAGGCCACAATAAGGTCTCCTTGGACCCTTCTCTTCTGCAGGCTGAACAACCCCAACTCCCTCGCTTTCCTCACAGGAGAGGTGCTCCAGACCTCTGATCCTTTTTGGGGCCCTTCCCTGGACCAACTACAACAAGTCCTGTGCTGAGGACTCCAGAGCTGGACACAATACTGCAGGTGGGGTCTCACCAGAGCGGAAGGGCACAATCCCCTCCCTCAACCTGCTTGCCATGATTCTTCAGACTGGAAACGTATCTTAGATGCAGCAGGTGCATCTCTGGACCCTCATGACCTGATCCTCCTGGCCGGCTGTGGGATGACTGCTCTGTTTGCACAGGTTGGCATATGGATGCAGCAGATTGCCAGATGCCCTTTTGGAAATGGATGAGCTGAAGGCCATTTCCCAGTGGGGTTTTTCTCAAACAACTCTGATTTTTCCAGCTTCTGCATAACTGGTGTGAGAAAGGTGGGGTCCCAGCCTTCCCTTTGCTGGTCTGCAGCTGTGTTTGTGCTGCCCCCAGCAATGGGCAGGCTCTGCTCTGGTGTAAACAGAAATGCTGACCAAGTCTAGATTGGGGAAATCATTCTCTGGCTGCCCCTTTCTTGCTCTGTTGCCTGAGCCAAGCCCCCTTCCAGTTGCACACCGCAGATGGCTAATTAGGATCACAGAGAGAGGAAATCTGCTCCATGGCCTTCTGTGCTGGGAATGGGCTCTTCGTTATGCAGATGAGATCCATCACTGCATAATTTTGCATTCACAGCATGCAAGTACAGACAAACAGGGGGAGACTGTATGTTGTGCCCGGAGGATGACACAGCACCCATGGCTGTGGCACAATCCTGACCTTGGGAACTAGGAGTGTGATTTTGGGCAGGGATAAAGTGGAGAAGTTGGGCATGCAAAAGAAGGGAGTGATGTTTGAGAGCAGGAAAAGTGGGTTTCAACATTCTTTTCATTCCCAGTGATCTCTTCTTTGAACCCTCCTGATATCCATCTAAAAAACATCATTAGTGCTATTTAACTTCAAGGCACTGTTACTATCTCTGACCCTTAAAATTGCCTTTTGCTGATTGACCATGCTAATTACAATGTGACAGTTACCTCTTAGCTTAAATTCTCCCAATTCCTTTGACTCTGTGAGTCCTTGTAAGTCTCTGTGGCTAACAGAAGGATCTGCAGATCTGAGAGGCATGAGGGGCTGTGCCAGGCAACCTGTGTCACATATGGACCACAAAAGTCTCACTCTGAAATTTCTGATGCAGGGAGAAGTACTTGTATTTCCTTTTTCCCCTCACAGAGGCTTTAAAATACATCATGATCACCATCTAGGATTTCAGCCATATATTGTTCTTTGCATGCTGTATGCTTGTTGAACAAAGCTTGGTCTTCATCTTGGTGCAGCAGTAATTTGTAAGTAGTAAAACCAGAATCAATTTGGAAAGGCAACATAGGGAGATATTTTAAAAATGTATAATTGCATTTTGGTTTGTACTTCCCTGCAAACCTTTGGGTGCTTTGTAGGAACACTTCAAAAATGTTAACATTTCATTTACATCAAAGAAGAAGAACTCTTTTTTCTCTGTATAAAGAAGTCATCTTTCTGGCTAAGAACATTTTTATGGAAAAAAGAACCTACCAAAGCAATTGCCATCTCACAAAATTATTTCTTTGGTAAGCGATCTTTCTTTTTAGGGAGCTTATTTTTAAAAACTCTAATTAAAACCTGCACTTGTGATTGCCTTGACCAGAGCTAGGTGATTAATCCAGAGTCCTCAATCATTTTGCTACTTTCAATTTAATCTTGGCTATGTCTGCACACCACTTGGCTTTGTTTACTTTGCAACATTCTTGCTTGATGCTTGTGAAAATGGATAGTCGTGCCTGTGGCCAAGATCCTGTATTTAATCAAGAAACAAGATCAAAGAATAGCAGAAAGGCTGAGGTTGGAATGGACCTCTGGAGGTCATCTAATACAACCGTGTGCTCAAGCAGGGCCACCAGGACCCAGTTGCTCAGGGCTGTGTCCAGATGGCTTTTGAATATCTCCAAGGATGGAGACTCCACAACCTCCCTGGGTAACCTATGCCAGTGCTTAGTCATTCCCACAGGTAAGAAGTGTTTCCTGATGTTCAGAGGGAACATCCTGTGTTTCAGTTTGTGCCCATTGCCTCTGTTCTTGTCACTGGGCTCCACTGAAAAGAGCCTGACTCTATCCTCTTTGCACTCTCCCTTCAGGTATTTATATACATTGATAAGATCCTCCTGAGCCTTCTCTTCTCCAGCCTGAACAGTCTCAGTTCTCTCGACCTTTCCTCATAGTAGAGATGCTCCAGACCCTTAATCATCTTCATGGTCTTTCGCTGGACTCTCTCCATTACGTCCATGTCTCTCTTGCACTGGAGAGCCCAGAACTGGACACAGTGCTCCGGGTGGGCTTTCACGAAAGCAGAGTAGAGGGGAAGGATCACCTCCCTCAACCTGCCGGTAATACTTTGTTTAATGCTGCCCAGGACACCATTTATCTTCTTTGCTTCAAGGGCACTGTGCTGGCTCCTGTTCAACTTGGTGTCCACTAAGATCCTTTTCTGCCAAGCTGCTCTCCAGCTGGGTGGATCCCAGCACATACTGGTGTCTGGGTTGTTCATCCCTATGTGCAGGACTTTGCACTTCTCTTTCTTGAACTTCATGAGGTTCCTGTTGGCCCATTTCTCCAGCCTGTCGAGGTCTGGATGGCAGCATGATCCTTTGGCATATCAGCCACTCCTCCCAGTTTGGTGTCATCCAGTTTATGAGTGCATAAAATCCATTACAAGTAGGAGTAGGTGACTTAACAAACTTCATTCCTCGAGTCCAGGAACCACAACAATCAACTGTCAGATTGACAGGCTCAGGTACCACTGCCTGACCCAAGTCAGTGTGGGCAGCTGGTGGAGGGAGCTGCCCTTCAACGTCGTGCTGCTGCCTGCCCACATATGCAATACAGGCAGAAATACGTGTGTGTGTTGATGCAATGCACTTGTTTAATGTTTGCTTACAGTGCCTGAGCTAAACACAGATGGTGGGGTCTGCTACTGCCTCTGCACCGGGGCTCCGCAGGCATTTCCCTGCCGCAGCTCCTCACCGAATCCTCACAGGCAATGATCCAAAGGCACTGCTGTAACACCCTGAAAGTTAATCATCCAGAACTTCAGGCAGTGCGAATGTTAACCCAGCTACAGAAGTTTTAACAGAGGGTTGTCATCTTTACAGACATTCGGAAATTTTCCTAAGCACAGATGGCTCCTCGCCACGATGCACTGAGTCCTCTCTCAGCTGAGCCTGCGAGATGGTCCGTGATGGAGTTATTGCCAGTTAATCTCCACACAGCTTCCACACTTCAGGTTTCATTTGTTTGATCAGGTCTTTAAACTTCTTTTTTTTCTTCCCAACCCCACAACAGACACATACACAGCTTGCAGGTGCAGCTTTCCACTGCTTGACTTGCCGGGGTTGGTTTAGGTGGCTGCAGCTGGCTGCCTGATTAAACAGGCAGGAATTCCCATCTCAGTGCCCACAATGCATCTAACAGCTGTCTTGCTCTCACAAACCGCTCTGATTCTGATGAAAATGGTTTTAAATAGCTGCTTCCCCCTCATACCCACTCTTTGACTTCACGGCAATATAATCAGGTCATGATAAACCACAGCACGGGTGTGTTTGACTCTACCTTCAAGAGCAAATATTTGGCAAGAGCAGAAGTTGTGGGCGCATTCAATGTGCTTCAGGATTGGAAAATCTGGCCATTTAATCCACATGCCTCAAATCTGAAATGGAAAGCTAATTTTAAACTTAAACAAATAGAAACAAATTGAAATTTAAACTTTGAAAATCTTTTTGCAGCAAAATCTCTTCTGAAGATGGGAGGCAAAGGTAATCCAGAGGGTGATTTAGGGGTGAAAGAGCTGAGCCAAGCAGTTGTAGGGTTGTTTAGGGCTGGATGAAGGGGCCGGTGCTGCTGTGTTCCCAGAAGCATGTGAAAATGCAAGAATTGCAGATTCCACTTTAAAAATATGTCTCTGAGCACTTGGCTTTGTAAAAGAGGATCCGAAACCTTACCCTGAGAGTAATCAGTAATGCACTGACATGCGCCCGTGGCCCTGCACAGCTTCTAGCAGGGAAAAGACAGTGCATGCCCTTTAGCAGGGAGGGAACAGATCCTCCAGGATCTACTATCAGGCCAGTGTCCCATGCTGCACCCCTCTTCTGTTCTGCACCCCCCACAGCAGGTGCAGAGGATTATCCCACCGGTGTCCTGCTGGATCTAGCTGCACTGAGTGTGGGCAACTACGCAAGAGAGGAGCAGTGGAGGCTGCTGGGCTCCGGAGGAGACAAATACAACACATTCCCTTCACCCAGAGGCACCTCATCCTGCTGCTCCAACACTCTGAAACTGATGTTGCACAAAGGAGAGGACAGGCAAGGGCAGGGAATATTAAGAAGGTAGATTCTAGCAAATAAAAAAAAAAGATGCCAGATTTGGCCAGCCTGAAAGCTGCCCAGTGGCATCCTCCTGCTCTTGACCCCCTCCTGCAGGGTATTATTTAATTTGAGATAGCTACCGAACTCATAGCTGCATTTTGAGACCCATGGCAATTGCCCAAGAGGCGGAAATGCCCCGGTGGAAAGGCTGAGGGGAAGCATTGTCTGTGTTTCTGACACGGACCCGGATCTCTGCTGTTTGTTAACTTCCAAGGAGCTCTTGGCTCGGCTCAGCACGCAGCCTGCCTCCAGTGCTCCCTACAAGTGACGGTTTCACCTATATACAGCAGCCGTGAGCACAGAAAGGGAGGTCAGATCCCAGCCTGTGTCCTTTTGGCAGAGCCCTCCTTTATGGCTCACTTGCCAGCAACAGTAACTAATGTTTCACAACTTCCCTCCCTGCCACTAGCTCTATTGTAGGCAGACAAAAGGCTTTCTCTTGGCATGTGATGTTGGGAGACAGAAGGCACCTCTTTTGCCAGAGTCTATGAAATGGTGGTCTCAGCAGTAGGGAAAAAATAGCTTTTCAGGCTGCTGAGTTTGCTGGCATCAGCAAATGTCGACTTACAGAACGAGACAGCTCCAGAACACTGCAGGCTGATGGCAGCTATTTCTGCATCAGTTGATCTGCTGTAGGAGTCCCACCTGGTGCACAAAACATTTCCACTCCTGTCTTTTGTCCAGAGTGAATATTTCCCTTCCTAATTTTAAAGCTGCCACTTACGCATGGATTGAACTAGAGTGCTTTTCCCTCTAAGTAATTTTGCACAGGAACCCCCACCAAGCCATGGGATGATGGAAATTGTTTGGGCTCCGCTGAACTCATTTGAATTATGGCAACTGTGAGTCTGTCCTTATGTGCACACCTGGCTCCACGGTCACCCCACAGGCAAATAAGTCATAGCCAAGCAGACAAGAGGTCTTGAATCAGGGTCTAAATACCTATATTTATGTATATAAAAGAATATATATTCTTGGCCACCATGATATATACTTTTGCAAACCTTAGGCAACACAATTTAACCCATTTATAGAAATACCTTGGCAATGAAATCCAAATTTGTGTATTTATACATAGTTTTATATCTCACTGCAAAATGATATGGTAGCTTTGAATAGGAGGTGCAGAATATGTTATCCAGATGTACCTGGGAGGAAAACAAAGATAGACAAGAAGGTTTTAAGTAAGCTGTGTTAATACTCTGATCTTTTATGAAGTGATAGAAAATCTTAACAAGGTGGAAGGGATGAGGATCATGGAGTTAACTTCTGCGACAGAGTACATCCAAAAGATAAGTAACATTAACAGTAAAGCAGGTCCCTGATCCATTACTGATGCAGAAGTAACAATTCCTCCCCCATCTGCAAGACCAGAGTGCTGTCCCTAAAAATGCAACACTTCTCTCCCTCGTACAAGAACTGCACTGGTGAGCAGATGGATTCAAGCCTTCCAATTAGCTAAGGGTAAGCCAACTGGTTTGTAGTAAAAATATAGTGCATTATTGTAAAATCCGTTGAGAGTCTTCACCAGCTCATCAGAGCATTTCAACCAAGTTTGACAGATTAATTTTCATGCAGTTCTCCACTTCCTTCTTTAAATTCACTGCAAAATCAAACAAGACAGGCTCAGTTCAGTGACCTCAACGTAGGTATCTAGAGCCATTTCAAACTCTCTCAGCTGAGACACCAGTGTGAACAGATATGACACAGGACCTCCAGGAGATGCACATCCTTCCAGCTCAGTTGGAAGTCACACAGGGGATCCTAGGGTGCCCCAAACAGCACTGGAGATGTATGTTCAGTCAAGTGATTCAGGTGTCCAGGTTTTCCATACAAGAAAAGGCTGACAAGGTTCAGATGTGAACTTTTAAGCATTTATTAATTTGTAACATATTAGAAGTTTTCTTTTTACCATTTTTAACGTTGCATTTAACCAACTGCGATCTCAGTCCTTTTTCTGCTGGCGTTTGATGTGGCACTGCGCTACAGAAATAACACCACATTTCAAGGGCTTCCAATGCATGAACTACCTTCTTTTCCAAGTACTGTATCTTGTTTTATTTTGCTCCTCCAGCTAGTAGAATGTAGGTTTCACTTTTTCCAGGATGGGTCAGGTTACCAGAAGAAGCTTTCTTCCTGCTGTTAAGGGATCTGCTGCCAGCCTCAGGCTTTGGGACCAGCTCAGATCCTGCCCATAGAGGCTGAGGCTGTTCACTCAGGGCTCAGTTTGCCATAACCCATCCTGCTGCCACTCATACTGTGAAGTGGGCAGTGCAGCCCAGGATGGGGGATGGCACATTCCTTTCTGATGGGATTGGAAGGAATTTTGCTAACTCCAACAGAGAGACAGAGGCTTTTTTGAGGTAGAAATACGATGAACAAGTCCTCTGCTTTCCTTTTATGAGTTGTACCATGGTGTTCTGCTGATCTTCCTTTGCCTTTGTTTTCTGTATTTAAAACTAAGGTCACAGGCTCTACCTGTATACATGTCAAATAATTCCTTTAAACAAGCAGAATGTCCTGGAGTAGCAGGATTTTCGGGTTGTGTTGCCATCCATTGTTTAAATCCCTGATTGCAAGGGATTTCACACAGAATCACACAGAATCACAGAATGTCAGGGGTTGGAAGGGACCTCGAGAGATCATCCAGTCCAACTCTCCTGCCAGAGCAGGACAACCCAGAGCAGGTCACACAGGAATGCATCCAGTCAGGTTTGGAATGTCTCCAGAGAAGGAGATTCCACAGCCTCTCTGGGCAGCCTGGACCAGTGCTCTGTCACTCTGACAGTGACAAAGATCTTCCTTATGTTCACCCAGAACCTCCTATGTTCCAACTTGCACCCGTTCTCCCCTTGTCCTGTCACTGGCCATCACTGAGAAGAGCCTGTCTCCATCCTCCTGACCCTCACCCTTTACATATTGATAAACATTCATGAGGTCACCCCTCAGTCTCCTCTACTCCAAGATAAAGAGACCCAGCTCCCTCAGCCTTTCCTCATAAGGGAGATGTTCCACTCCCTTAATCATCTTTGTGGCTCTGCGCTGGACTCTCTCAAGCAGTTCCCTGTCCTTCTTGAATTGTGGGGCCCAGAACTGGACACAGTACTCCAGATGTGGCCTCACCAAGGCAGAATAGAGGGGGAGGAGAACCTCTCTTGACCTACTAACTACCCCCCTTCTAATGCACCCCAGGATGCCATTGGCCTTCTTGGCCACAAGGGCACATTGCTGCCTCATGGTCATCCTCCTGTCCACCAGGACCCCCAGGTCCCTTTCTCCTTCTGTGTTCTCCAGCAGGTCAGGCCCCAGCCTATACTGATCCATGGGGTTGTTCTTTCCCAGATGCAGACTCCACACTTGCCCTTGTTGTATTTCATTGAGTTTCTCCCCGCCCAACTCTCCAGCCTATCAAGGTCTCGCTGAACAGCAGCACAACCCTCTGGTGTGTCAGCCACTCCTCCCAGTTTAGTGTCATCAGCAAACTTGCTGAGGGTACACTCTGTTCCCTCAGCCAGGTTGTTGATGAAAATATTGAATAGTACAGGTCCCAGTACTGACCCTTGAGGGACTCCAGTAGTCACAGCCCTCCAGCTAGATTCCATCCCACTGACCACAACTCTCTGACTCTTCCTTTCAACCAGTTCACAATCCACCTCACTACCTGATCCTCCAGACCACACTTCCTCAGTTTAGCTGTGAGGATGCTGTGAGAGAAGAAGAACATCAAAACAAGAATAAGAGAGCTGAAATTTCAAATTCTATTGAAATCCCTGAAAACTTCAGTTTAGCAGAGCAAAAAAGATGGTGAAGCCCTTGGATGTCTATAGAATTTGGCAAAGTATAATCCACCAAGGTGGGAAGAGATGTATTGAGAGTAGGTCTAGAGAGCTGAAGTTTTTACTTACAAAAGCTTCAAGTGCACTAAACTGGTATTCATGGCAAATGGCTACAAAGCCAACATGCAAAGGAAAACACAGGCTTGTTCAACAATTATTCCCAAAGACCGAAAATCTATGGCTTATGGAATAATCCGCACAAGGGAACATGTATGTATGTTTATGCCTTACTGACTCTCCAATCCATTATAAGATTACAGGTGCAACGTGAAACACTTTAATTTTGTCCTTTGTGCCCTACATACAGATTTTTTAAAAACACTCTCTCAGACTGGTTTTTTTCCAGGATTCTGCCTTATTCAATAATGTATAATGGACAGAGTTGTCCTTTGAGGCAAAAGGCAAGAACCTTCCAGTAAAAGCCAAGATGGATTTGTGGCCAAGGAGCTGCCTGTGGAAGTCGCAGCTGGTGCCAAATACCTCCATATGAGGTTATAAGGTGATGTGATTTCTGGCTGCTGCTGATCAGCATTAGCAGTTAGTGTTTAGACTGTGACTTCTGCTTGTCATTGCTCTCCTTGCCTTGCCTGGATGAAGATTATGGCACTCCCATTCCACTGATGGCACTGCAGGCAGAGCCCCTCCCCAACCCTGATAGCATAATGACATGATTTAAATAAACTCACCTGAAAACACACCCAAAAAAACAGCAAAACCCATCATTTTTGCTAAACTTCAATTTTCCAATAGAACTGCACTGGGAAGCAGACACACGTCACGTTTTATCAGGAGACCTCACATATCAGCAACCATCATCAGACTGGGAAAGCATCATCGGTAAAGCCCCCTCCAACTCTCAGTCTAAGTCTTAGCAGAGCTCAGATGCAGCTTGTGCGACATGGCCAGAGAGATTTACTGCTGCCTCACATCAATATATCTTGTGCTTGTAAATTACAGACTCTATCGGTGTCAAGCACACTTAAAATCAATGGGGAACCTAATCTCCGCTCTGGCTGGCTATTGATTTAACTACATTGACTTAAATTCATATATAGTAAATCAATAGAGCTCCCTAGCATTGACATAAAAATGCAGGTTAGAGGTACTTATATCAGTGTAGCTTGTTCTAAGAAAAATAATTTTAGCAGTATTATTTTTTTTTCCCCTATATTCCCTCTGGATATGGTTGGACAGCCACAGGCAAGCAGGTCAGTTCCTTAAGACATATAAGAGGCAACAGCATCACTGAAAGGAAGAAACCTCCAGAAGAGGCTGGAAAACCAGAAGACAGCAGACACTACTATGTCCTGCAAACCTCAGCTGTTCCTCTTTGCACATGTCCATGTGAATGGGCACATGGATTCTGACAGTTTTCTGCCAGACTAAAACAAAGTAGCTGAAGCCACTTGCACCAGCAGCCTGAGGTTAATCTAAACCATCACAGGACCTGGAGAGGACTGGATTCTGTGCCAGCTTGTAGTGGAAATTTCTTACTGGGTCTGAGGCAAAGAATATTAATAAGAAAATCAGAAGAGTGGATGCATACAGATGGTAGCAATGCATAGTAAGAGGCAGATTGTTTCCTAGCAACACAGGCTTTAGGCTGGCTAGTTTTGGTTAGCATTTTCTTACTAACAGCTGCAATTTTTATCTGTAGTGCTGCTCACTTGCCCACCTGTGCTGAAAGATAAAGAGCAATAGAGAACGTATAATAGGATCCATCTGTGCTAGACTACATGTCTGCAAGTGAGATCTGTGTGTGTGAGGGACTTGCCAGTGTCCTGAAAATGGATGGGCTGAAAGCGCCTCTAGGGATGCCCATCCCTGCCTTGTGTGAACTAGCTCAGCTCTGGACCTTGTGCTTCGGGTAGCTAAGCCAGGGCACAGGAGTTTCACCTCCACTGTGTTTTGGCACTTCCCAACTTCCCTATCTCCACCCCACAGTACCATGTGCTCCAAGAATACCCCATGGCTAATTCTGCTCTCAGCATCATCAGCAAGAGACCCTTGACTTCACTGGTAATAGGGCAGTACCCTTACATTTTATTTACTTATGGATTTCTTACATGGCTTTATTTATACCGTGCCCTTTGAAAATAATGTAGGAAATCAACTTCTGTGTGTGTGTGTGTGTCCCTGTGCATGTGCATGCACAGGTCTTGGCATATTAGGACCTCTGCTAAACTATTACAAGGCAAACAATTAATGTTTGTATGCCTGTTAGTATCCTTTTCTGAAAATGTTTGAAAAATGTCATGCACTGCTAAGGTCCTATGAAAGCAATTCCTAATAAAACCCCCAACCATCCCTTTAGACAGTATCTGACCCCTACTGGCTTGATACTGGTATCAACTGAAGGTCTGATCTGGGGCTTTCACACGTGCACTGCAGGATCAGCTCATTAATCAGGCTCCCAAGTTCTGCTTTCTCCATACAGACCCTGCTCACTTCTCCCCAGCCTGTCAGTACTTCCAGAGCTCAGCCTCTCTCATCCTCCTGGAGAGCTCCACGGATTCTAAGTCCAGTTTCCTTTCTGCAAGAGGAAAGAATGTGAGAGATGCTTTGGAGAGCACGTAAGTTTTCACGTTGTCCTTAACTCCTCTGTGCTGCTGGATTGGAAAAAATCACTCAGCTTATGCAAATGCTGCAGAGTGATTGCTGTAACACAGGGGGTGGCAGAGTAGAAGAGAGCAGCTGCTGCACCCCAAATGACATGGGCTTGCAGTCCTGTGCCCTCCAGTCATCCTTCTGTAGCTCCAAGTATTTAAAGCCAAGAACCAGGGCCTTGCCAGTCCATGATATCTCTAGAGGTGGTGGCACCAGCTCTTCTGTCTCACTTCCTTCCCCATAGTTCAGGATCTCCACAGCCTTCCCTTCCCCAAGAGAAAGGCTGTAGAATAAATCTTACCAGACACCAGAGAAATCACACAGGAGAATGAATCAGAAGTGCTGAGCCATGAGAAAAGCTTAAACCAACCCTTGTGCTTCACTAGGATGAAAGCAGCAGATCCATGAGACATGAAGCCACTGGAAATTGAGGCTTCATTCAGCCCATGGGACTGGCTGTTTATGTCCTGCATTCAGATTTTATCTGCCATGAAAAACTGCCTGGGTAAGAGGAAAGCAAGCAGGTTTTTGATGTACAAAGAAAGCAAGGCCTGATTAACTGAAGAGGGAGAAGAGATTTCATTTATTCGAGTTATTTAAAACTCCACAGTCTTTGTTAACAGCTGCTCAACTTGAACAAGCAACCTCTCTCTGAAGGAGTCAGCATGGCTCCTCCTTCACAGCAGAGCTGGGAAAGTGCCCATCCACACGCGTGAGTCACCCAGACAGGCCTCCAACAAAGACTGCTCTGGCTAGGATGAAAGCACAAGCCCCAAACTCTTTACTTTTCCTGGCCTAAGCTGTAAGCAGATGAGAAGGGGGAGGGAGGGAGTACAGAACTATTTATTTCCCTTTTCTGCCTGGGTTTAGAAAGGCTAAAGAACAGAAAGAGTCTGCTGGCAGGGATCCAGCGGTCTAAACATGCAACTAGACAATGAAACTCCAAAGACCAGCAATTTGCTTTAAAACCTCAACCTACCTTATCTGAGCTCACCAAGATTAATACCTGCCATCTTAAACTCCTCACAGATCTTCCGCGGGGGCATGTGGGCACCCATCATGCAACTTCAGGAATGATTTTTGTGGGTGTGTTACTGGTGGCTCCACAGCAACTGCACTGAAAAACACAGGATGGGGAGTTAATGCCCAGACAAAGGAGAGGGGGTGCTGCAAAGTGGGGGATGCTTTCACACCCCCAGAAGTCCATGGGAGTAGAAGGCACCCTAAAGTCAGGAGTGTTGGCTGCCACAAGCCACTTGCTAAGATCATGGGACTCCCTATTGCATGGCATAAAATACATGGCAAAGCAAAGGGCACAGCTCCTAAAGCATGTTGATAATGTTCAAATAATGGATTTTCACAGTGGTATTGAATGACACTATCACTATTTGGCAACATTTTGTTCAGTTTTGTACCTATAACAAATCCTGAAGGTAAGCCTTGGATTGTGTTCATCTGTCACACGAGTAAACACAATGAATGTGCAATTAAATGAATTAATGAGTAAGGTGATACGCCAATGAAGCGCTCCTCTCTCGTGGTAGAATGCATCCCACTGAAAGCAGTGGGGTTTTCCTGATCTGTGTTACAATGTAGGGGAGGCAAACAGACCACCTATGGTTTTAAATCTACCTTCACCCATCCAATCTGTCCCACCAGGACCTGTTGTAGATAGCACTCTTCAGCACGGGAGGAGGAGGCTGACCCACTGAAACCTCTGCATATCTTCTGGCCAGATTGATTCGCTGTTTCTCCACACTCCAGGGAATTCCTGTTGGTTTGGGTCATTTCTTCACTTTTAACTTCTATTATGACTGTAAGTTCCTCAAGCAAATCTTGCCTTTTTACTCTGTGGTTGAACAGCACTCAGAGGAATAACTTCTGGGCATGAGAACAGGCCAGGAAAATCCCCAGATAATAACCTGGGAAAACCCAGAGCTGAAAATCCAGCGTGTGCCTTTCCTCAAAGGATAGGTCAATGGGAGAGATTGGAGCTGCAGATGTGTCTGTCCCAACTGCCTGGACCCCAGGTCTGCCTTCAATAAGGACTTTTTCAGTCTCCATAACACATGAAGCATTCCACAAAAATGATAACTATTCTTTTAGAGGCAGCTATCTGGACCCAGGTCTTTAAAACCAGAACATCACACAGTAAAAAATACCAGGGGGCTGAAAGGCCTCTGAAGCTGCCTCCCTCCTCTGCACCCCTGGCCTTTCCCAGTTTCAGTGTGGAAAGGTGGAAGGGGATTTCAGTGTATCTATTCAGTCATCAGCTGATGAGCTGCCAACTACTATGTGAATTTTCCCCTGTTGTAACAGGACATTTGGGGCTCCAGCCAGTGACCAGGGAAGCTGCTGGAAAGAGTCCCACTGATTTGAATGGCTGTCCAGCAACACGCAGCCATATAGGCTGAAAATTAAACACAGATCCTCCAAATTCCCTCCACGCAGGCCACGGGACTGTCCTCTGCTGCTCATAATTATCATTATTATTGCCATTACTGGGTTTGAATTCATGCCCGTGAGTGCAGATGGACAGAGATTTTTATCAAGCAGAAATTCTGTCATTTAACTAGGACTTTCTCAGAACTTAAAACAAAGGAGAATGGGTCCAGATGCTGCTCTTTTCCCTTTGCATCCCCACAGCTGCTGACCAGCTATGGTGTCCACAGCGAAATCTGCATTTCTTTTAAGTGAAATGTAAAAGTTATCAAAAAATCCTTTACATACTGCAGTAAGAAAATAAAAACCTTAAGCTGAAGAGCAGAAATTGGTAAAGCTGCCGAAGGAATGTGAACAAGTTAGCTAAAGACAGGGATCATTAACACTTGAAAAAAAAGACGACTGCTCTGTAGTTTTTTAAAATAAAGAACTCTAATATCATCCTTTAGCTTTCTAGATAACGGTGGGTTTGTGGGAAAGGAAATCATTCTGCATGGATCTCATTAACACTTTTTTAATAAAAGGAGCTCAGAATCCATCACCACTTTGATCTCAGTTCAATAAAGCTAATCTTAGCATTGGTTTTAACATGGACATTTAATTGTGTTTAATCACCTTCTGCAAAAATCAATTTAGTTGACATGATACTGACCAGGACTGAGAAGCAGAGATAAGGAAGAGCTGTGTTCTAGCTACTCCATCCTATTACACTCAACTCTAAGCAGGTAACTAATTAATGTAGTTCTCCTCATAACACCCTTGAGGGGAAGGGAATAGGCTACACTTGGTTGGGTTTTTTTCATACTAAGAACTCAAGAAATAGTAAAAGGACATTGCTTCCTCACAGTCACATAGTAAAACTGACTGCACAGAATGAACTTCTTATTTCAAGCTGGCACACTCCCCCCTAAATCAGTTCTTTGACTGAAATGAAGACATCTGTCACTAACTGACCTGATGCTGATGATGACCTGTTTTGGTAGTCAGCTCTTCTTAAACTGATGTTTTAAACACCACTTGGTCTTTCACTGAACTTGCCCTACAGCGTATAAACTTCATGCCAGTGCTCAATGAACACAAGATTTTCCAACCAGAGCACAAAAGTGAATTTCAGGCATTGGAAAGCTCTGCGATTGACTCCTGGCACCTTTGTAATACATGTCACAACTTAGGTCTACATTATTAACCATAACATTTTATATTTACACAGCATCCACTTTCTATTATTAAAACCTTTCAACATTCCTGCAGAGTGAATTTGACATCATTTAGGAGATGGAAAAACTGAGACATGGAGAGGAAAAAGGCCAAAAAATTAAAAGAAAGTCATTTGAAGATTTTTCTATTATTTTCCTTGGGAAAAAAAAGTCATTTGTATGTATGTTTGAAACTCCTCAGACTTGACAAGAGTAATAAAGTTGTTCAGCCGACCATGACCACCATAGATGTGCCTAGAGATGATAGTGCCTGATACAGCCCACAGCAAGACTCAGAACAGCAAGGAGAGTATTATTGCATTTATCTGTGGCACACGCTCATTCTTACACTAAAGAAAATCATAGATGTTTGATTTCTGTAATAGCCAACAACGCCTTGTCAAAGGTGACCTGTGCTAGTTCTCAGTTCCAGCTATGAAGTATGTTTGCTGTGTTTAATTAGCCTTACTGACTCCTGGCTAGAATAACCCACAATTGGCTGAATAGCAGCAGAGAACTGTACCAAAGCACCCTGCAAGACATTTGCATCTTCAGGAAAATGCTGCTTTCAGACAAACTGCATCAGCTGGAGTCATTGGCTGATTTCCTTGGGATACTTCAGTGTGGGTCAGCAGCTCATGCAGTGAACACTGATTAACGTCCCAGGTACAGATTGGAGGATTGTGGTTGTAAGAAAACCACATTTTTCCTACTTTGTGACTGAAGTTTGTGATGCGGAGTGCAATAAAGGATGGTTTATTTTGCAGGCACTCAAAGCTTTTTCAAGAAAAGAGAGAAAGAAAACTAATATGCTTGACTTACAAGCAACACTAAATAGACATTTAATATGCTTTATGTCATCCAAAAGATAAATAATATTGAGATGTTCTCTAATAGGCACTCTGGTGTAAATTAAAGAAAAAAATCTGGCTCCAACTTTGCTGCAAACCTGCTGAGCAGCCAAACAGACTAAACGTTGCAGATGAGCTGTGGCATCGCAATTACATGCTGCATTTATGCCACCTACAGGCATTAACACCAGCCTTTCTACAGGCTTGCCTGCCAAGCTTCCTTGGCACTTCTTTTCGGGGCTGTTGTGGGAAGACTCTATACCAGCCAGCCCTGACCTTCGACCCCTATAAATAAATTCTGATCATTATTAAATGGGTTATTAAAAATTAACACAAGTATTTAATTAATCTGATCCACTAACTGAACTTCCTTCTTCCCTACAACTTTGGTACTGTGCCTATGAAGCGATGAGCACACTGAGATCAACTTTATCAAATGCCTTTTGTAATGGGTGGTGTCAGAGCCAACCCAGAAACAGCCTCCACTGCCACCCAGTGACTCAGGAGGTGGCGATACACAGACACACCTCCCAGCAGCATGAATTCTTGAGCCCTCAATAAGCAATGCAATTATTTTGGGGGATTTAAGTAATGAGTTTGAGAAGCTTCTTTTTATGCAAAAAAAAATAATAATCTCGGATGGGGAAAGACGTTTTCCATCAGTATGACATTGGCACCTCCAGTAGCACTCTACAGCCTCTTGCTGCTGTCTTGGAGAAGAGGCTATTTTCAAAGCCAGGTGGAAAGTGCCACCTGGAGGACCATGGTCCAGGTCCCTCCACAGTCAGGCTCTCCCACAGCTCTCTTGAGAATCGACCCTGCTGGCCCTGTTCACATCCCCAGGCCGCAGACAGCCACAGGCTGTGGTCTTGCAGCTGCTATCTCTGGCCTCCATGGAGCTAAATTTCCTGAGAATTAAGTCAGAACACACACAAGATAATTAAAAGAAGTTCTCTCATCCTTCTTTCCTCACCCCAAGGGGCATTTTAGAATATATACTATTTACCAGCTGCAAAACAGTCTGTTGTTTAATAGAGACACTTTCTTCCACTTTAAATAACTCAGCAGATGTTGCTGCTTTTGCCGTGACCCCGGTGATTTTCCTGCAGTTATCATGCTATGGGTGGCACCAGGGGGATCCATTTGGGCATTCAAGCTTCTCGGACTGCCTGTGAGCTCTTGGTACAGAAGGAGCTTGGATGAGCACACAGCTGGACTGATGGTGGCTGGTCTGGTTTGTGGATGGCTGTAAGATGTGCCATAGACTGGGAAAGAAGGGGCAGCTCTGCTGCTGGGAAGGTTTGTGCCACTGGTTTGTCAGCTGTGAAATAATACTGAGAGGTTTCAGCAGAGCACCTGACTAAATCAGAGGTGAGTTTATTGCAGGGGGTGCATCATGAAATTGTTTGTTTGATGTAGAGGGTGTGCAGGACTCTAGGCAGACTGGGACTGGACTTCTCTCCTTCTTCAGACTAAGAGCTCTTCTGGAGTTGTGAAAGATTAACCTCTCTTACATCCTGAATCCAGGTTGCTGCTCAGATCAGTGTTTGCCTCCTCAAGCACACCTTTAAGGATCAACAAGCATATTGAGGCTTCCACTTACAGACCCGCCACAGCAAGCAGGGCAGCCTCTCCCACTTTTATTCAGAAGTGGGTTGTTCACCCCACCTCTCAGCTCACTCAGGCTCAGTGCAACCCCACAGCTTCCCATTAGCTAAGGACACTGCTCAAAAAGACAGGAAGGGCACGAAGAGGCAGGTCTTTTCACTCCTCGACAAACACTTCTGGCTGCCACAAACCCTTGCCAAGGCACTTCTTGCTGCTTCCACACAGGTTTGCTAACACCTGGAAAGAACATTAAGTGCTATAGTTAAGATAAGCAGAACTTCTGTGTCCACCCTCATGTGCCCATCCTGATATCCAACCTGATGTGTCCATCCTGATGTCCAACCTGATGTCCACCCATGGCATAACAACTGGAAAATAACCGTGGATGTGCTTAGTTGTGTAGATGTTAGCAGTGTGGCCACAAGCACTTTCTGTTGCACAGATTACACATACTGGCCTATTATAATAGGTGGTGCAACTGGTATTAGGATCTGGGGGAAAGCACAGGAAAACTATTCTTGGGTGGTTTTTGTACTAGGGGCTTCTGCTCTCCTTCACCCTCCTATCATCAGGTGTCTTCTCAGACTCCCTTCATCTTCACCTTTGACAAAAGCATCAATTCTATCATCACTTTCTTCTACAACACCTTTTCCCAGTCCTCACAGGTCTCTCCTGCTTCCCTCTACCCTTCTCTTTGAATTCCTCATTTTAAAGAGGAGGCAGAAAGGAGCTACAGTTTGGATACCCTTCAAAGGTATTGTTTCAGTTGTGCAAGTTTCTCCTTTACCTACAGTGTGATCACCTCCCGAGCACAGACTGCTGGCAACCAGAGCTCCAGCCCCTGTACCGACTTCAGCAAGCTCTGTTACTGAAAGGAAGATTGTCCCATGACTTAGGAAGCCCAGGATCAGTTTTGGGACACAAAATCCCTTTGCAACTCTTTCACCTCTATGTGATCTTGACAAATTCCTTTAACCCTTCAACATACCATATATAGGGCAAGGTTAAGGGCAACCTAAGCTTCAGAATGATGCAGTGAGGTGGTACTGCACGGCATTGAGAGTCCCCATGGAAATGAGAAGCAAATGAGCACCCAAACCTACAGAAGCACTGTTGTCTTCACTATATATGAGGTGACCTGCTCCCTGTTAAGGCACCCAGAGAACTGTGCTGTGTCCATCACAGGGCCACATGAAATCGAGGAGCCTTCAGCATGATGATGGCTGTGGCCAGGATGAAGTGAATTCTGATGATTAATGATGTTAAATTCCTCCAGAATCACAGAATCATAGAATCCTAGGGGTTGGAAGGGACCTCGAAAGATCATCTAGTCCAACCCCCCTGCCAGAGCAGGGTAACCTAGAGTACATCACACAGGAACGCATCCAGGCGGGGTTTGAATGTCTCCAGGGAAGGAGACTCCACAACCTCTCTGGGCAGCCTGTTCCAGTGCTCTGTCACTCTCACAGTGAAAAAGTTTTTCCTGATATTCACATGGAACCTCCTATGCTCCAGTTTGCAACCATTGCCCCTTGTCCTATCATTGGACGTCACTGTAAAAAGCTTGGCTCCATC
>VZRW01004585.1:0-30998 GCA_013398125.1 Aegotheles bennettii | reverse complement strand
AACTGAGTTTGGGTATGGTTAAAGATGGGAGAGGCACTACACTTAATAGCCCTAGAAAACTTCATAAACATAGTTCAGTTAGTATCATTGACTAGGACAGGATATCTTAATAAAAATATTGATAAATATTTGTATTTTGTTTTTATTTCTAATATTCACCTCATTAAACCATATTGGTTGAGGGTGCAATCTGAAAAGGTGCAAAAATGTTCTTAGCAAATGTGTAATGTAGAATGATACTATGTTACATGAAGTTCAATTTAGACTGCTGTTCTGGCAAGTTCATGGTGGCGCTCGATACAGAATTAATCCCTTTGTAGATGTTCCTGGGAGAATTCCTGAGGTTTTCTTCTGTAAATACTGCATTTAAAAACTACTCAGAACAGGTACATTTTCTCATCCTGCAGGAAATGAATGTTTCTGGATTAATTTTGTTAACACTAACCTTATTGTCTCTCTACTAGTGTAGCATACCTGTGTGGGAATAAGTTGAAAAAAAGTTAAAAAGAAATGTGTATGTTGTCACTGAAGGTGGTATAAGCCTTGGCCTAATATGCACATGATCAGAAAAGAACTCCTGAATTCTTACAGCACTCATGTTTAGAAGACACACTTTGGCATCATAGAGCTACTCAAAAAGATTAAGTTAGAGAGGAACAAATCTTCCTACTTTATTTTAATATGAGTATATATTTGATAAATCTCCATCATAAAAAACTATGAGTTTAATTAACTGGCAGAAGAAAGTCCTGTGGAAATATTGGTAAATATCCTTACCCTTAATTTCTCAGCTAAGTAATTATATAAGTCAATATGAACAAAACTAAGAAATAGTACTTGGAAAGGAGTTCTTTTCCTGTGTGTCTCCTCATTAGATGAGTCCCAGAACTCAGGCATTTTGTATACTTCCAGCCTACAGAACATACATGCTAGAGTTTGTGATTTTGTGTTTGGAGTAGCAGTTAAGCTACATTAAGTGATACTAGATGCTTGTGATATGGTGACTGCAGATAAATGTACCATAGTGCTTTCAAGCACCTGTTACAATATCATCAGCTGTGGTCATTACATCTCTTTTAATGAGGTAAGTACTGGCTGTACGTTGTGATTCTGTCTCACATTTCCAAGAGTACTACTGGGGCTTTTTTAAACTTGTCTGAAATATGCTGGTTGAGCAAGGGGTTGGTATCTCATGAGGGGAAAGGCTTTCGTGACTGTGCTCTACAGGAAAGCAGTTGTCAGAGGCATTGAGCTTGCTGCCACTTGGAGAACAACATCACTACTTGGATATCTGGACATCTTTCTGGTATGTGTGAGAAATTTTTTAAAAATTGAACAAACAAAACAGTTTTCACCCAAATCAGTGTATTAAGTATTCTCTAAGTTACAGTATTTAGGCCATTAGTTTAGAAAATTTACAGGAAATTTAAAAAATTAAATATGTTTTGGGATTCAGCTTGGTGTATACATTTTGTGTACCCCAAAATTGGAAGGAGACGACTGGAAGAAGCATTACTCTGGGCTGTCTCTGTTCTTATGCTTCAGGATTCCCTGACTGGTCACTGTTCTTGCTGGTCTGTTTCCCTTATAATCAAACCTCAATGAAGCAAGGGAACTGGACTAAATGGTCAGCCTGTGAGCATGCTGCTTTTCTTCTTCCTCTGTTTTTCCTGTGATTTGTCAGTGTTAGGTATGAAACTGCTGAAGAGCCAACTGTGCCGCCTTTGGTTCTGAATTCTACTGCCATGCTTTGCGTTCAACTGGCTGTCACAACAGACTTACTTCTGCATCTTGTTCGGCAGGTGCCATTAGTTGTAGATACAAATGGTACTAACTAAACTTTTCATTACCTTATTGCACTTGAAGACCAAATTACAAACTCATATGTAATTGGCTGAAAACTCACATACTATTTTGATTCTCAGGCTTGTTACTGTTGGTTTTTGTGTGTGTATGGTAAGTAAAATAAAAGCTACCATTGTAGTGCAGCGGCAAACAAAAAGAAGTGGAAAAGGTACAGGGTTGCAATGGGTTTTGAGTTTGGTTTTCTGGAGGGCTTATCTGGTTATTTCCATTTCTGTAGTGTTTTACAGTTTCAGAGTCCATGCACAGAAATTTAATGGTGGAATAAAGTAGTTTGCAGCCATTTTATTGACTACTGGAACTTTCCGTATAATATATATTAATTTTTTATTATTGTTCTGGAATAATTGCATTTCTTTTCATTTCAAGGCATGTGATACTCTGGTAATGAGTATCTGTGTTAAATTCATGAATTCAGTCAGAAGTTGGATGAGCATTTATGACAGTGTTTGCAGTGAGAACTTGATTTCTTTTACTCTTCGTATGTGGGGTAAATATTAACAAAGCTTTGCAATGTGTTTTGCATATTAATGAAGTAAAAAAGCAGCATGAGAACACTTGTAGCACACACAACCTGACTAGTACAGAAAAGTTCAAATTGATCTATCTGCCTAAAAATTGCATTACACTCAGGTGGTGTGGGGAGGATTCCTCTCCAGGGAAGAGCATTTTCTGTAACTAACCTCATTCAATCATGTATACCAGAAGACAGTTAAAGTTTCTGTTAGAAGCTAAAGAATTTGTCAGGAGTGTACTGACTGTATACTGAAGCTAGAGTAGCTTGTGTTTTCCTCCTCCTCAACACCGTATTCACTGAGTTTTGGAGGCCAGTAGTCACATGAGAGACTTCTGGGAAAAATGTGCCTACTCCAAGTGCTTAGTATCTACGATCCTCCTTTCCTGCAGCAAGGGTCTCTGCAGCAGTAGAACCAGTTATTAAAGCATGTTTTAGCAAATTTTGCACAGTCACTTAGGTAATTTTCTTATACACATTGTGGGATTCTGTAAGTACATATATAAAAGATGCAACCCATATAGTGTGGATGAGGAAAGGAGTGAAATCTTTGAAGAAGCTGATACAGATGAGCCCAAGGTATGAGACTACTTAGGAGCAGACACTTCAGTGTAGTCTGAAGAATAGAAGCTTTAAGAGCAATGAAGGAAACAATGGATGAAGTTCGCTTTATATGAGAAGTTTTGTACTTAAAATCTAGAAACAGCACTTCCAAGGTCACTTCCTTATGTTTTGTAGGGAAGGAGCAGATGACATCCTTTTCTGTGAAACTGACAGAAATTGAAGAAATTATGAACAAGGACTGCAAAAAACCCCTAGTGAATAAACTTGCTAATTCATGTGCAGCATGAAGAGGGGGATGCAAGGAAAAGCATACTTGTGTCATTTAGGCTTTTTCATCTCTATGTGGTTGTGAGTTTGAGTCATCAGATGGGGAGGAATAAAAAGCATCAGTAATATCTTCCTCATGAAAAGGCAGAGCCAGCAAAGGATGATGATGCACAGAAGTCAGACAAGTTCAGGTATGCAGTTGTCCTGCCATGTTCTGCTGATATACTGCCATGTATTAATTCTTACAGTAATGGCAGGTAAAGTCTCACCAAAATGGCAGGCCACTTGGAACAATCCCAGCCAGGAGGAGAATGATCGTGTAATTCTTCACCAGTTCTCTCAAACTGTTTATCTACCTTTATCTGCTGTGTGGAATTAACCAAGTGAAATGATTGTAAATGATCCCCCCTACTGAGTTTTGAATGTTCATAACACTGATATGGAAAGCAGGACTGACAGAAAAACCTGCTGCTGTGCCAGCATACTGAAAATGTGAAGACATTATTGGGGATAGCTGTCACTGTACCTCAGCCAGAGACTCAGACCTGTGATGCAGAGCCATGCAAAAAAAGTGTTCAAGTTCACAAAATTGTCAGGCCTCACACCTGCTAAACCACACGTTCACAGTATTTTTAAATAATTAAGCCAAGGTAATTAAGTTGTATTTTAAGTCGGGCATGTTGTGTTTTCTAATGTTTCAATAGGGAAAGCTTCCTCACTGAGTGTGTTTCACAACAGCAGCATCCCATTTCATCATGAGTGCCACTTCTTAAATGTAACAAGGGTTCATCAAAACTTCACTGATTCTTTGAAATAAGGAGTAATGATGAGCACTCTTGATGTAGCCCTGTCATTGCCCTCACCAGAAGATTCAGAAGTCAAAGCTGATTGATAGCAGAGTGCCACCCAGCTAAACCCTTGAGAAGCAGCAACCATTCACCTGAAAGTTGCTGTATATATTAAATCCTCTGTGCTAGGTTTGGAGCATGGTGGACACTAATATTATATGCTTTCATAATGTTCCCCTCACAGTGTTAAAAATAAACTACTGCAAATGGGAGCATTAGCTTACCACTTGCACTGAAGGAAATGCATTGATCCTAGCATAAGCTTTCCTTACAGTTTTGTTTAAAATTAATTCATTTTTTTAATATAATAATATGTTTGATATTTAGGCAGTGGCGCAGTAAGATTTTCCTTTATGTGTCTGGATTGTGATGGTGAGCTGTTGGTTATAAAGAGAACTGTACACTGCAGTGGGAGGTGTTTGAGGGAATGAGAAGCACATGGTAGAATGCGCTGGGACAAGTCACTACAGCTCAAACCAGCTGGTAACTAAGAAACTCCAAAAAACCCTGCAAAGTTATAACTGTTACAACTTAGCAGGCAAATAAGTTTTGTTTTTGTTTGTTTGGGTTTTTTTTTTTGCAAAGGAAGTATATCAGGACTCAATTTGGAAAGAAAATCTGCTTGACACTATCATTGGTACTGAGAGCAGCCACAAAGGAACAACTTTTTTTCTAGGAGCCTTAATATCATTGATTTTTGTCAGTGCAACACAGAGCAGTGGTCGTGACAATCCCCAAACTACTGTAATGAAATAGAGGTACAGAAATGAGGAGCAGCATTCCTTTCTGGCTACACAGCACATCCCCAGGAGAACATGGTAGAAGGATGACTGCTCTCTGTTCAGGATTAGGCATTACACACATACAGGGCCCACAGTCCTCACAACTGCACAGGCATAGGTTTTGTGCTGTGGAGGGGAAGAGCATGCCCCTTTTTCCCCTTCTTTTCAACACATACCTCTATCGTTTTATTCCCCTCTTCCTCAGCACATGGCCACCTGTCTCTGCTATTAGATTGCTAATCTATATAGTAAAGTTTTTCTTCTTTCTTTTATTTTTTAATTTTCCTCTCCTGGGCAGACCGGTGTAGAATTACTAGAGATGGTCACCTTTTATTTGGAAGTGGGAATTTCTAGAGTACCTGTCATCACTTCCTTATTTTTTCATTTTTTCCCCCAACAGAATTGGTTTATATGACAAAAAAGTTGTCTGAAAATGTAGGCCTTGAATGAGACTTAATGAACAGGAATTAAGTTGTGGTCCAGATGAAAAAAAAAGAAAAGAAGAAAAAGAAAAAAAAAGATATAGAAAGGAACTCCATCTTAACTATAAAAAACTTAACAGGAGCATGCTCATTTTACTAAGTTTAGCATGCCTTAAATCTGGGGGGTTTTTTCCTCCTGATGGATATATCTGAATGTTTGAGAGACGCTCCTAGTGAGTAGAAATAAAGAGTGGGTAGCAAGAAATAATTTTTAACATTTTGATATGACTGATATAGTAAATATAGTCCAGCTCTCTTAAAATGATTTTATGCATCAGTTTTAAAGGTGGGCAAAAGTTTGTGCTTCCCTACTATTGCTCTTAAAGAGGACAAGGATTAAAATGGAAGAATAGACATTAGACAAGAAGTTTCTCAGCTTGTTGAGCAGAGAAGAGTGTACTCTAGAAATCTCGGTTTTGAAAAAATAAAAAAGTAGCAGCAAGTATTCAGGAGCTTCTGTGCTGTAAGAGCTGGCAAATAAACTGGGCATTTATTTTGCTCCAGCTTGGCTTTTTCTGATTTTTAATCTTAATTTTTGGTTTTGTTTTTTATATTTTCAAGGGTAAAGAGGACAAAGTATTGAAAACATATCCTTCATAGATCATAACCTATTTTAAGTTGGCCTCAATGTTTCAGACAGAATTGCTTGTTGTCGTAGAACACTGTCTCAGACAGCACTTGCCAGATCAGCGGGTTTCTTTCCCCTTGACTTCTCAAAGTGGAAGTGAATGGTTTTGTGTATTACATGTTCTGCCAGGAAGGCAGGCTTCCAAGGGTAGTAATGCTGTTAGTCAAGTATTTCGGGGTGATCCACTCTGATAATTTATGGGTGAAGTTTACTAGCTTGATTTTCTTCTTAATGATTCTCAGTAATGATACTGAGGCTATCAATTTCAGTCAGCATATGACTCATGCACTTTATAGATTTGCAGTAACTTTAGTTTCCAGTCCATCCCAAAGTTTAGTTAATTCTGTTCTGAATCCTGATACTTTGCTTATTGAAGCCAAGCCTGTACTCGCATAATGGTCACACAGCAAATACTAAGAAATGAAAATATGGTATATATCAATGGAAGCATTTATTTAGAAGTGTTTGCTTTGTGCTAACAGCTGGAATGTTGCAAGCCTTACATCCTACTCTGTAAGGTAGCATTGCTTTGCACTTTTTCTCTCAGTGTAACTCATCTTGAAATATTGGTATCAGTTGTTTTGAGCTGCTGTAGTTGACTAAAGGTTCTTGCTGTGTTTTTTCTAACACCCTTGTAATCAGAATATTTGAATATCTAAATAATTTCTGCATTTTATAAAGCATGTCGCATGACAAGACATCCTACATTTTTTTTTATTATTTTTTTTCCTCCTGGTGGGTTGTAGTAAGTTCTGAGTGGACTTTTCTACACTGGTATCTTTTTTTCATTCTAGAATCTTCCTCCACTTAGCCAGGATTCAAATCATGATTCTCTGGCCTTACAGCATTGCTCACAAAGCAGGTGCTTAAGGTCACTTGTCTGCCCATTACAGGACTTTGGTACAGTTATAGCAGAATTATTACTGCATATGGAGTAGGTCCCTGTGATTATTACCTACCAATATTGGCCACAGTAGGGGTTTTTTTAAGTGATATTAATAGAATAGGACATTATTGAATTTTGTTCTCAACAGAAAATTACTGTGAAAGATAGCTGGGGATTTGCGTAGGACTGCTTTGTTAGTTTGGGGTTTTGCTTCGTTTTGTGGTTGTTGTGGGTTTTGATGGGTTTTATTTTTGTTTGTTTTGTTATTTTTTTTTAACCCTGGAGCATAGTTGTGAGTCTATTTTAAAATTTACACCTTTTTTTGTCCTGCACCATTCCCTAAATTGACCCTCAATCTGAAGTCCCTGTAAGTTCTTAGAAATTTAAGTTGAGGATCCTTTCTTTGTCATTTACATGCAGATGCTGCTTTTATTCCTATTAAAATATTAATAGGGCTAACAAGGCCTATAGGCTAGCCTGGATAAACCTCAGAATCCATAGAAATATAAAAGCTCATATTCATCATAATGAGTAATACTGTATTCTGATGCTTATTCCTTCCTTCTATAGAAAATACACATTTTTGTATACTTTTGTTGATTTGAGCATCCATGTCCTGTGGTAGAGCTGAACTGCTATTGCTGTTTCCACCATGAATTTTCATACAAAGAATATGACTACACAATAAAATCAAGACATAGTTGCAGGATGGGCCATCACCAATTATAAATAGCAACATGAGAGCTCAGGGATTGTTTGATATCTTTCATTGAAGTGTCTCAAATATTCTGTGTGAACATTAACTGGTGAATTCACAAAGTGCCCTGTCCTGTGTATTAGTTATTCTATGTCAGCCATACCCAGAGAGCTTAACTGGCTTGTCTGATACCATATAGTAGTATAAAGTATGAAATAAAATCTCATGCTTTAATCAGTAGAAAGTACTGTGGTTTGCACTGTAGAAAGTCATGGGAAAGTGTATCAGAGCTGGCACTGTCTCAGACTCTGTGTTTTAAATTTCCCTCCTCTGTTTTCTGCTTTATAGTAGAGTTCAGGATTTTCTCTTGGAAAGATGATTCAAGTAATCTTCTGGTAATTTCTTCAAGATACTTCTAGTCCAGTTGTGACAACTAATAATCAACACTCAACTCCAGAGAAATGAAAATGTTCCTCAGATTTCAATATGAATACAATAGTAAGTAGGTAGCTGTAGCTGGTCCACCAGGAATTTAAGTGACAAGGCAAGTTTTCATTTCCAAAGTGCATACAAGTTTGAATGGAGTAATTTATAATATTCAGCTCAAAACACTGACAGTTTGACATTCAGGCATTGTGCAGAAAGAGTTCAATTCACAAAACCCCAAAGGCCCAGGAGGCAAGACTCATCAGGAAAATAAATTTAAGATTTTCAGCATCATATGCAACTTGTACCTAACTACTTCAGTGTTTAATGAGAGCAAGATGAAGAAATGCTCTAAATGCTTCATCGTGAAGTTGAGAAACTGAAGCACAGGAGATTTCCAGCTCAGATTCACCATAACTGAGGTGTATTAGATGCATTCAATCACTCTATTTTCCCAGTGTTGTCAGTGGCTGGCTTTGGATCTTACCCATTTTCCATAGTAAAATTTTCCTATAGCAGTAACAGGCCAGTACCTTGACCATTAAATCCTGCTTCCAGCTATTTTACTGTAGGTCTTTTATAATGTGTTGGAGTTCCTTTGATGTCTAAAATACAGGGTGCTAACGTGGAATTATAGCTGTGTCAGTGATCCTAGAAAGTATTAAGTTCCTGTTCACAGCTCATTGTGAAAGAATTATCAAAGATGTGTTGCCCTTGTCTCCTGCAGTCATCAGCAAAGGTAATAATCTTCATTACATAGTTATTTCATCAGTGGCTTCTGGTAGAAGAAAATGGGCGCGTGGTCTCACAATAACCTCAGCAAGTTTATTAGTACAGACATCCTCTTATACACAATTTCTTATAGAGATTTTTTTTTAAATCCATCCTAAGCTCTTTTTAAAAAGCCTATTGAATGCAGATTGCCTTAAACAATGTAGCTGAAATACTCTAGGGACAGATCTTGTTGTCACAGGTACTAAAAGATATGTACTGAACATAAAACACAGCTAGGTCTCTGGGCCAAGCTCCATTGACATTTGACTCTTGGTTTTAGTAATGCGATCTGTCATATGAGCACCATTTAATTGCATTTAATGAATCTCTTTTTGTTAATAAGAATTTGTATATATTTATGTCACTACAGGTTTATCAACCAAGGTTAACGATTTGGGTAAGCCAGAAAATCTTTCCAGCCAGCCGAGGGGATGGGGGATTTCCAAAGGTAAAGTTATTTATGTAATTTCTTTCATCTAATAAATAGTGTACTAAGATGAAAGTTCAATGGATTTTATTTTATGACTGCTTGAGAGTAGCCAGCTCTCATGATTTCATCACGAGTCTCATGGTATTCTGTTTTTCTCAAAGCCTTGGCTCCTTGAGCCAGGCAGTTAACTGAGGATTTCAGCTTTCATTTTAAAAGTTGTTTTTTAGCCTTCAGGCTTACAGAAAACATGGACTCTTGCTGGCTTCATACCAGAAATAAAACATAATAAATTTCAAGAGGTCATATTTCTTAAGCCTGTGTCATGATTTTACAAGGTTGACATTTGAGTTTTGCATGCTTGATTTGGACAATTCTCCCTTAGCAGCGCAGATAAGAAAGTCAATAATAATGCAAGAGGAAGAAGGAAGTGTTGTTGATTTTCTTTTTCTGTAGTTAAATTTTCTGCTTATATTTTACCTATTCCTTTCATTACTGTCTCAAAATCTGGCAAAAAGAATTGCAGGTAAGTAAAGGAGAGGGCATATGGAAAATTGTTTTGATTAAGTTTCAATTATTAGCTAGACTCCAACTCCCTGTTAATAAAACTCTGCTATTCCACATCTCAATAACACTATATTTTCCACAATTTTTCTTTATAAAGGAACTTCTGACATTTATAGCTGAGCTATTTGCAGTCTGCTATTTAGACTCATGTGCCAGTATGCCAATCTTTAAATTAACATATATGTCAGCACTGTTATTCTTAACATTCAAAGTATTTCAAAATTTCACCTCAGTAGGCTGATAGCAGTGCCAGATTACGATGAATGTACTATATGTGGTCATATTTACATTAAATGAATTTGCTGAATCAGCTGTTAATTAGATAATTTTTATTAAAAATTTTAAGTTAGCAGCTTTTAGTAACTTGTCATTCATCATTAAAAAAAATCACTCCTGAAACACAGGAATGAAGAACTGTGAACTATGTGCAGCATAATTGGTAACAATGTTGCATTATATTGGATTTATGAATAGCCATGGATTTATGCTGTACACAGTTTAAAAAAAGTTTATCGAAAAGGATAATTTTTTCTCAACCAGTCAAAAATATTATACTTTTTTTCCTTTAAAGGGATTTGATTCCTGCTTTTTAAATATGATGCATTTTTTCTAGCCTTTATGTAATTCTTCAAAAGCTATTTGGCATATGCTTACAAAGACTGGTTTATAGAATAAACTCCAAATTTTTTTTCACAATTGATCTTCAAAAGCATCTTTCCTATTAGCTGTACACGATCTAGTTTCCAGCAGAGTATCAGCCTTAGCAGAAACTGGGTGTCTTTTGGAATCTAATTTTTTCCATCTGTCTTATAAAATTAATCAGGGTACATTGCTGAAGAAGACTGCAGACACAGTTCAGTCCTCCAGCTCAACAGGTTTATGTACTCAATATTAAACAGCTTGAACCACTGAAAAAATCAAGTAAAATTAATATATGTTTTGAAAATCTTGTTTCAGATAAAAGTGCTCTTTTTGTTTGCATGCAAGGATACATTTTCTTAAGGACAATGTATTTCCAGACCTAGAAGGGTCATATGGGACTTTTTATCTTATGATTGCATGGTAGAATTTCAGGACTGAGATTGTTTTCACAGCTGAAAAGGAACTGCCCAACACAATGCTTTTGGAAATTTGCCCAGACCTTTGGTCTGTGTGGTGTGCCTGTTTGCATATGTAAGTTTCTAATTTTCTTCTCATATCCTGTAATGATACACAAGTAGTAAATCTAGTCAACAAAAAAGCAAAAATATTATCACGAGGATAGAGTTTTCTAGAGTCTGTGAGGAAATGTGTTTGTGCAGTCACTAAAATTTAAGCAATTATTTTTTTCATTCTGAAATTGTCTCTTGCAAAATCCCTAGTTTGGTTTTAGCAATGGCAAAGTACGTTTCTAATCTTGCTTCTTCTCCTGAGAATATGTACTCCTGAGATATGTACCTTCTCCTGCATATGTACTGATCGAAGTCTGCTCAGTTTCTCCATCTCTGATGCCCCGAAGGGACATGGCACCATTTGCCTCTAGGAAAGAATTTTACTCTGTGTTCAGACTGAAAACTGCCCCTGGCTATATGCAGTGCAGAACCCGGGGAGGAGGGAGTTTGTCTACCTGAAAACAGAATTTATGCTGTAAATTGTGATGAAGACTGGGGAAGAGCCATGGGGTGGCTTCATTCCCAGCACAAGTAAAGCTAGAAAATATGGACATTCCAGTGAAAAATATGGCTTTGAAGAGCCAGAATAGGAAAACTGCTGAAAATTGCACTTTCTTGGTAGTTGTGAGACTGCAATGTGTTTAATGTCTTATTCAGAAATTCACAACTCAGCAAAGTATTTTGAGCATGTGCTTAGCCTTTAGGCTTCCTCCTGAGGCTTAAACTGAATCATATATTTAAATGCTTTGCTGAATAGGTATAGACTTCAGCCAGTGAATAGGTAAGCATGGTTAATGAAAACCTATCTGAGGCAGTTTGCTGATATGGCACACCACCTCCTTACTTGTCAGAGACAAGTAACACTCTACAGTGCCTTTAGAGTACTCTTTTCAATGAAGTTCTATAGGAAAGTCTGTATTAGTGTGTACTAGCTGCTTAAGCTGTAAAGTGGTTAAAAGATGAGAGGTATAAGTTGTAAAAGGTTCTCTTAATAAGATGATCTTTCATAACTGAGGCATGCTTTTATGTTGAAAGCTAAGTGGAGCCATAAAATGGAGCTTGGGTGTTAAAAAAGAAAACAGTTTATTGGTAGATAATACCATTAACATTAGTTTTTTGATTAGCCAAGTTGGTACTGAGTTATATTTTTGAAGGAGCTTAGTGCCAACTGTTGATTTGTGGCCATGAAGTTTGCACTGATGACACTGAGACACTGTGTCTGCCTTCTGTGCTTCACATGTACAAAACAGGTAATTACTCATTTTCAGCTGTACTTAAATGCCAGAACTCGAAGCTGCAGTTTTAGACCTGACCTATCCCACCTATTTTGAAGGACACAGAAATGTCTTGGTTTTGCAGGAGTGAGAAGAATAGTTTTGGGGAATAGTGCAAGGATTTTCAACTGGTGGTGAGATACAGAAAGGGTTGCAACTCCATTGCTTCTTCTCCTATAACTTTTTTGGGATGGTTGGGATGCAACACAAACATCCAAATTCCCCAGTTGAGCAGTGGAGGACAGTTACTGACTCAACTTTTTTGTGTTTTTGCTGCTGCAGCACACTCATTCATCCCAAACTGAAAAGTTTTACTCAGATGCTGCAAGGCTTGCCTGGTTTTTAAACTTCATTAAGCATAGCTAATACTGTTTTTTCCTCTCTGCAGGGAAGTCTCCCCATCTCGAAGGAAGTAAATCGCAAGAAGAAAAGTGAGGTGAAAGGGGCATGCCTGGTTCCAGTAAATGGCTATGGACACCATTTCACCAAAATCAATTACCTCTACTCTTTTTAATCATAATTTCTCCATTTGTATTACATATGGTGTATGGGTTTGATGAGGTCATGGTGTCATATATCGGGAATTGTTTCTGTGTATATCATCAAGTGTAAGAAGAAACTATGGGACTCTGAGCCTTGCTTTAGAGAGTAACAGTGGACAAATGTGTACCATAAAAAACAGTTTTTAACATTCTGACTCAAGTAGAAGCTCTCAGAATTTCACACTGTGAATCCATGTTTACAAACATTACAGGTGGGCCCTCAGGCCTGGTTCTACCACAGCAATGTCTTCCACTACTCAAACTCCACTGCTCACATCCAACCGGTAAACCACTCTCTCAATTTCCACCATCCCAAACTGCTTCTTGCAGAGGCTGAGAGTCCCCCTTTTTTCATTTAGATATAACAAGCCTAGTAGTTTATTTTCATTGATTGTCTGTATATCTCTATATTTTATCCATGTACTCTTTTGATGTATAGAAGTAGTATGAAACTCATGGTTTCCTTGTGGTAAGTGATTGTGATGCTGCCACGGGATTTGAGACACTGATGAATGGTGCTATTTTGGACTTTAAATATGCTCCTTGGCAAGGTAGCTCTGATGGAGTTATTTTTTATTTCCATGTTCTGAGAAGGTGTTGGTACTTTGTTTTTCTGAATGTTGTTCTTTAGACTGGACTGACTTGTTTACTTGTGTCTTCAGTGTGGCTTTCTTATTCAGTGCTGTAGGTGAGTAACTACTTATGGTATACAAGTGAGGAACTGACTCCCTATCAGGGTCCACTCACAAACATGCAGTTATAGTGGGAGCAATCACAAAACTGTAATTTATGTAAAATCTCCTTTCTGACTCCTATCCACCTCATGGAGAGAGATGAGCAATAATTTTCCACCAACCTCTCAAAATCTCTTTTGATTTTTGACTTTTTTTTAAGGCCTTTTTTTAAAGAAGGGACAAGTTTTAATGTCCTTTTCAAATCCATAAAATAGGGGATATGATAAGAAAAACACAGCAAATTTCTGGGAGGATAAGTCCTAAAGGGGAAGAGTACATTTCCATGGCACTGTCAACACGTGGACTTTACATTTTTGTTCTTGCTCCCAGACTACTATCAGTACAAAACAACACAAAACATGAAACTAAACAGTATCATCTACTCATGGAGTGTTGTTGTGTTAGACACAGTCTGAAAGCCCACCTTAATTTTTTATATAACTCTGTCTTTTAGCTCTTCCTTTTACAGGGCAGGCCTTGTTCTGAACTGGTTTAGCTTTTGACTGTTAAATACCAATGCATGCACTGCTCTTTCTAGATTTCTTTCCTTTCCCTGCTTTCTGTATCCCTTTTCTTGTGCTTCTTATTTTCCAATAGATTAGATATGTCTACTGTGCTGTATATAGAGCAAGAAGTAATATTCAGCAGTTGTGGCATTTATGTATAGTTGCAGTTGTGTACTGCTGAAAATGCAGGCTTTTGTAATAATGTGATCTTTAATAATGCACCACAAGTACCCAATGTATTTTAGCTATTTTAGTAGGATTTGTTCAATAAATATGCAAGCTCTAAGGGTAGTTGTGATGTCTCTTTTTCCTTATTGCAATAAGGTGGAAGGGTGGGAGGGAGCTGCTTTTCTGTTTGTTTGCACCTGTTTCTTCTTTATGTGACTTCTGATGGGGTTTTTTGGGGAGTATCTGGTGAGTAGAAGGTGATTCCTTTTGTGTTTGCTAAACAATAGCTATTAAGATAACGTAAATGCCAGACCTGGATCTGCAAAATGATAGCTGCTGGTCAATAGTAGTCATGTACTTCACTTTCAAAACTGCTGAGTGGCTGGGTCAGACATGACACTTGATGCCATTTTTAGTAGTCCCAGAAGGAGTCTGTGGGGCTGTGCATGGCAAACGCAATGTGTCTCATTGTCCGTGTCCGATAAATTGATTTTAAAGGCAGTTTTTCTAGTGTGTGTAATATAGTTTAAAAGAGTGTTGATACAGTCTTCTCTTTAAAAACACTTCTACTGGGGGAAAAAGTAATACCTACATTTGTAAGTTTTAGAACATATATTGGCTTCATTTTAGCATAGAAAACATATAGAGCAGTGTTTTTTTTAAAGATGCAAGTAGTGATTACCAATTAATACCAGATGCAGATCTGGCCCAACATCTTCCAGTCATGAGACCAGATGAGTGCAATTCCCTGTGCCCTGTCTGTCTATTCCGCTGATGCAGGGACTGAGTTTGGTTGATGCCTTCAGTTATATCACAGAAAACTGACCATGCACATACAGCACCTGATCCAAATGGCCACTGGTCTCACTGTAGGAAATACAACAGACAGCAGTGCATTTGACCTGGAGCTCGTCCTCTGGTTAGAAAGCAGTTTTGTCTTGTCTAGTTGTAGCATATGTATATACATATAGACATATATATATATAAACATCTATATACATATGTAAATGATAATAAATAGTTAATAAAATTAGAGCAATAATTAATTGACCTTCTTTTTTTTAACCTGTGGACCACTGGCTTTGGGAAGTAATGAAATGTTTCTAAAGGGGATATGAAAGGTGATTAAGAGGCCTTTAAATCCCAATCATATTGTTAGTAATATTTACATTTGATACACAAGGAAAGCTTTTAAAACTGAAATATTTTAAAAAGTTACACATTCCTTTGGAGCTTGCAGCTGCTGAAATAATGATCGTTTGACTTTTGGCACTGGTTTTTAAATTTCACAGCAACATGCCACATTTTAATAAAGACGTGAAAATCTGTGCATTAGGCTCTTTGATCAAACCACAACAACTGAAAAGTCATACTTGAATACCAAAAATAACAGGTCTTTTTGTTAATAATAAACAGGAAGGACTCCTTACTGTATAACACAACCTTTAATATGCTAACCTTCTAGAGATGGAAATTTGCCAATGATAATTTCATATACATTATGATTAGTAGAGTCTTCCAAAATAGGCAAAGGTGACATACACTTTTGCATCAGCAATAGTGGCTGTGGCATGTATGGAGCATCAGCTCCAGAAGACTGAAAAATAGAGAAAAAAGTCACAGAGTGACGATACCTAAAAAACCAATGGTATGGTCATTTTAAGGAACATCCCTAGGATTTCATACATGTCTTTGCTGTAACCCTCCATGAATTATCATTATTAGACATGTTTTAAAAAAATTAAACAGTCTGACTGTCTGAGACATTAGCTGCATGCATCATGTTTACTTCTGTCTGTCTGGTGTACATATGATACCCTCCTGTGCATATGAGGGGTTGGGGTGAGCAGTGTGCTTGGCAGCCCTGCACCAGGACTTGGCTGGGGAGCCAGGGGAGGAAGCTAGGAATCTCTCCGAGCTGCATGGTCAACACAGCCATGGCACAAGTGAGCTTAGCTACATCAAGAGCAAGTTCTTATCCTTGGGATGGCAACATTTAATCTTGCCTATGGCAGAAAGAGACCTTGAGCTGTATATGAGAATCAGCACTGTTAAAGCTGATGTGGAGGGATGAATCAATCTTTGTCCCTCAGCAAATCAAACAAGAAAAACCCCCAAAGCTGAATTCTGAAAAATAACAGTAATAATGGATACCTGTTTTTCACAAAACGTATTAAGCTATGCAGAAAAAAAAAATAATTAGGAACTAACTATTGTTACCACTGTGCATCATATTTTAAATTAAAAGTAAGGCAAAACAGCATGTGTTGTCAGTTAAATTCCAGTACTAAAAGAACTGCATTGTTAATTACCAAATGAAGAAAACATTATCCCTTCCACCTTGGAGTTTATGTCACCACCAGCATCCTGAGTAAGTGGGTTAAAAAACCTGATTCATATACAGAAGTTTATTCAGTGGAAGTTAGATAAATTCTGTCTGCATTCATATAAAGCCTATGCAAAAGAACAGTAAGAGTTTTAAATCAATATTACTTTAATGCCAGACTCCAATTAAATAGACACTAATTAAATATCCACTAATAAATTTGTACTACCATATTACAAAAGAAATTTTGTTTAGCAGTACTCAGCATTGGCAAGGCTACAGCTGGAATAAGACATCCTACTTGGACACCCCGGCTCAGAGAAGATGGGTGCCCAGTGGAAAGAGTCCAGGGGAACACAGCAAGTATGGTGCAAACAACAGCAGAGAATGTGTCTGATGAGGAGTGACTGAAAGAAATGGGTTGGTTTTGTCCAAAGTGAAGCTAATGAAATGCTCTTCATTGGGATAGAGTGAGTCTTCGTAGTGTTGTAAAAGCAGCTGAGGTAATACCCAGAAATTTGGAAAAGACTTTCAAAGGTGGACGGATAGGAATATGCTCAAGTAAGGTACCACAGGAGAGGCTGTGTGATGTTCATCCTCTGAGATCTTTCAGAACAGGTTAGCAAATATCAGTTATTATTTGTTATTACCCATAATTCAAAGCCAGATGATCCTATCATGAAGTAATGATAGAGCAGAATCAGAAATTTCTGCCTTTTTGTGGCTTCCTGAAAACTGCCCTGGCAAACACAACATGGTCCCACACATTTCCAAAACCATCCATACAAGCCTTGCGTTCCCCACTCACCTTTCACTCATGCTGCAGACTGATTTCAAGGGGGCTATGAACTATGTCCTAAGGCACAATCTGTTTTCCAAGATTCATTTGAGTTCTGGAGCAGTAAAAGACAGAAATACAGGAAATTACGTGGACTTTGCTGCTGCAGCCATGAAAGCACGTGTAACTTACACTCTAGTTGAGAGAAAGGAAAGACCAGGACTAAAAAAAAAAGAAAGAAAGAAACATGGAGGGAATATAGCAAGCAATTAACGGGAATTTAGAAAAGTTGTTCCTGATTGAACTAGAGCTCAAGGATGCAAGATTTACAGCGACAATACCTGTTTTTCTTTTCAGATGCAGAGCTCTGAAACACCTTGTTGAAAACAGACAGGAAGCAAATGGCTTTAGAAGACAGTTGATGGTTTTTGTCCCCATGTTTTGTGAGTGGGGAGCTGCAGGAGAAGAGGCAAGTTGGAAAAGATGTAGCAGGAGATGAGACTCTGGGCCACCTATGTGAGGAGCAGGGGCATGCCTTGATGCCTCAGCTGTGCCTGCATAGCCCAGCCTGGGACTCAAGACCTAGACATCACCTTTGCCCGTAGACACATCTGGCAACATTCACACAATGGCCACCACAGTCAGACCCAGGTTAAGTCCCAGGTTAAGTGGAGGAACATGGTTAAACAGAGCACACGTTGTAGCTTGCAACCTCCTGGAAAATGAGTCCAATATTTGGATACTCAAATACTGTCTACCTATGCTGCAGAATGAAGAAGAAAATACAACCTGCATTTACAGTTTAATTGCTATGTAAGCATAACTTCAAATCCTCAGGTAATCTACTAGCATACTGACAATCCCGACTGCCTACACCTATTCATCTGAACCATTTTGTAAGTGCATCCAGAGCTCCAAGCTACCGTCTGTCTGCCAGGGTAAGGCCAGAGTTTAAAATGCTGTGTAAGCTGGTGTAAATTGTCTCAGGAAGCAGTGTAACTGCAAAATCAGTGCTGCTTAAAAAAAAAAAAAGAAAAGAAGCAGAAGGATGTTCACGCTCTTTGTGCATTCATTTCTACCTTGCCCTTTCTGATATTACCTGAGTGTGTTAGCTTGATCCCATTTGTCAATTTGCATCCTAAATTACCTTTCAGAGCAGCTTAACTCCATTTCTGTTCTGAAGGCTCCAATTTCATGTTTTAAGCAGTGGGTTTAAAGATTTCACCCTGTATGTCACTTGGTCCGCGCTGCTTTTCAAAGCTCTCAACTCCTTGTGACTCATCTAATACTTTCCAGCTGCTGATTCCAGAGGAAGAGATGTGACCCAACAGCTGATGTTTTATACAGAGTATCCTATTTACACAGGACTGTTTCAGATTCATATTGCACACGTCTGAAGTTAAATCCATGAATCTGTTCAAACAGATAATTGTATTATTAGGAAATATACTTTATATAACTTAAAACAGATCCTGAAAGTTTCAAGAAGTCACAGCAGTAGGGACTTCTTTCTTCCAAGACACACCTTCAAGATGAAAAGTTGAGCAGGATTCTTGTGCATTTTTTCAAGTATTCTCAGGTGGTTTTTGCAGTCTTAACGCTTTGGTCCATCTCAGCAGATTCACCGTAACAAATATAAGAGCCCAGAAAGCTGTTTGTGTCATGATTTCTCCTTTCAACACCTCGTCGTTCCAAAAGTTACATTTCTTAGCTAGAAATTCCAGTGTTTTTTAAGCTCCCATTAAAATCCTCTGTACTCATCCACTCATCCAATGTTCTACAACAAATTGGACAGCAAGACCTAGAGACTGCTAAATTTAGGACTAGACTGCCATAGGTTTATGCCTATATCTAGATTTACTTTACCATCAGTTATGCAATCAGTTGCATCACTTACAGTGCTGCACAAGTGCTGCTAGAGTTAAGTGTGTTAGCAGGCTGTCAAAGCAGCCTTGTTTCATTTCCCTGTGTTTCATGTTGGCTTGGTCAATTTTTCCACACTACTGTTTGCTCGGAGGTGAGTTTCTGCCCATGAGTCACTAGCATGATTGTAGGGCCCCATCTGGCAAAGTCCTCCAGGAGGCTCAGGAGCTGTAATATTTCCAGCACAGACTTCAGTCGGCTGTTCAAAACCACCTGCAGCCTCTATCAAATTTGCGGTCCATTTGCTTTCTTTTCAAACCCAACAAATTCTCAGTGTTTCCTGGGTAGCCCAAGCTGGCAGTGTTGTTCACAGGAAGGTTGTGTGAAGGGAAGGGCTGGATGGGGCAAAAGCACCCTCCAAGAAAAGAAAGGGGGGCAGGGTATAAAAAGGATGCCTGAACATTGCATTTGTAAATAAACAGCAGTAAGCTAACCATAGCAGCAGGAAACATTTCTGTGAGATTCTGGAAAGCGAATCATGGCAGGAAACAGTTATGTAAAGTGCAAAATTACTACTATTTAAAAGTGCACTTAGATCATCAAAGTTAGAAAAGATGTCTTTCATGCTTTTCACTCTGAAATACAGCAATTTGGGCAATTTGAGAAAGTTCTTTTCAGTGGGGAGGCCTGAGTTAGCAGACTTGTAATTTGCTGTAATTGGTAAAGCTCACAGAATTGCCAGATCACACATCAGAGCAGAGGAAAAAGCAGGGCACTCCTCCCTGAGTTTCATTTGCCATTTGTCCTTTCACTGAACGATCTGAACATCTAAAGTCAGAAGGAATGAGCTGGGCACCCTCACAGCTGTGCACCCTCACCTCCCATCTTGCCAAAGCCTACACCTCTCCACTTCTCTAGTTCTCTCTGCCCAAAGGGCCCCAAAGAAGCAAGTTTTAGTGACAGTAACCCAAGTCTAGTGGCTGTGTGAGGCAAATAACCCACCCACATTACCCAGGTGTATTTGATAATCTATGGTAATACAGCACACAACATCCTGAGGCTCAGGAGAAGCATTCTGAAGGGACATGAGAGGAGTGGGGTTACCCAAGTCCCTGAAAACAAGATGAGCAGAGATCTGGAAGGCAGGGAATGACTCCTGTGATAGAAAAGAGTGAGCTTAATCAAATTATGTTCTATTATTAATGGTATTTATCTCTAAAAAATGAGGTAGAAGGAGAATCCAAGAACACTGTGTGCCTAAATTGCATGCCAAAACACGGGGGATGTTGAAACTGTGAGCTGTCTGATTTCACACAACTGTAAATCCTGAGCTATTCCACTGTAGTTACTAGACTGGATAAACAAGATCAAAACCAGTTCATGGGGTTGACACAAATCTTTTGATGCACTTGTGAAGCAGACATTTCAGCTGAGTGATTGAAACTGTGTAGTTCAGCTCCCACAGCCCAGATGGTGTCACTGACCATGTTTTACAGATACTCGGGCTTTCAGCAGAAGGCATGGCTGTGCTTCGTGCCAGCAAGCTTCCCTGGGGTAGGCTCTGCCTGCTCACACCACCCCTGCCTATGTCCCTCCCTTGAGCTGCTGAAAGACAAACTTCTTGTTTTCTCTGCTTTCTGGGGTGCTTGACTGCTGACCAGGCATTAAAGCCTTCATGCATTGTAAGGGAGGCCACCACCCTAGCAGTTAACAGCTTTCCTTTATTATCAAGGTGATTGTGCTGTGGTATTCCCCCTTCAGCGAGTGCACTGCTCTGGTGTGGAGGAATGACATGAACCACAATTCTCTTTCTGCTGGGACTCTCTGGGACTTGTAAGTCTAAACCGCACTTAATCAGCTATCAGGTGATTTTTGGACAGGGAATATTTTTGACTGACCTAGGGATTATGGCCCAAGAAAGGAGTCATAACTCAGGTTCCCTCTAAACTCATTTTCCCCCAACTGCTTTAATGGGCTTTGCACTGCTCTGACGTGCTCAAGAGGTGTAGACAACCTGAGACTGGCATCAAAAATGGGTCTTTGTCCTGCAGGGCTACAAGGAAGGCATAAGGGGGGACACAATTGTCTTCTCTTGTAGTAATTCCTGCCTAGGCCCTGCTGCAAAGACAACACCCTTTTATTTTACACCCCTGCCCATTGTATTTGTAAATGCTAATATCAGAAATGTGAACAGCAATTGAAGTTATGTATCGTGATGAAAACAGACAACAACTTGTTTGCAGATAATGCAGTAACATTATGTCCAGCTGTAGGTGAGGTTTGGTCCTGCTTCTAAAAATCATGCAACCTTTTTTTTATTAGCAAGTGATACATGTGAAGCCATTTCAGAAAGCTGGGCTTCCTTGTATCTCTCAGAATTACACATGAAACCCCAAATCTGTTCTTGCATACCCCATGACCAGACCATCCCCACAAGCATAAACTCTCTCTCTAGATGATACAGTGCCATTAAGTTACTGGATTTTTGATGAATGGTTAGAATATTTGTGTCACTTTTTCTTTTTTTTTTTTTTTCCCTTTGGAGAATAACATTATCTGGTTGACTTTAAAGTCTTAAACCTCAGAAAACACTAAGAAATGCTCTAGATTAGAAGTATCTTGCAAAACCAAAAAAAATCTCATCAGAGCCCTCATAGCAATAATAAACTACTGGGAATAGGTAGAGAGGTTAATTTCAGAACACATAATTTCAATACTCTAACTCACAGAATGAAAGCAATTAAATCAATTCAATCATTTTCAATCACTACAATGAACAAAACTATCTATACTCAGGGTGGTATGTATATCTGAGGCAAAAATCTGTATTTAAAATAGACTGTGTTGCTATATTTTATGTAGACAATTTTTAGCACTAGCACTAAAATTCTTGAAGCAAACTGTCAGAAGTATAATGGTGAACATCACACTCTCCTGCACCTTGGGAAACCCCCTCTGGGGTAATGCAGACAGCAAACCAGAGGATCTGGATTATAAATAACCAGATTTGTCCTGGCTGTCTTGCAGATTATGCAAGTTCAATGTGGAAGAGGAAAGCAGATTAAGGGCCTCATGTTGCCTATTTCAGAGCCAGGAGTTTGCGTTCACAATACAGCCAGGAGCAGGGCAGAAATGACAGCTATGCCTCTGGGAGTAGGCAGAAGAGTGAACGGCACTAGATATCTCTCAATTTCCTATGTACCACAAGCAATCCCTGCACTACGGAACAGATCCTTTTTGCTGTTCTGGGGACCTTAGAGGGCACAAACTAGTATGCTGTATGCAAGTGTGTCAAAGTAACTCTTGGCCAGAAGTGCCTTTTATTTGTGCCTGAGAGGTGGATAACTTCTGAAATGGCCCTGGGTAGCAATCAGCTTCTTATTGGCAGTATTTTGGAGGTGTGTATTTATTGCTAATTGAGACTGTGCTATTCACTTTCAATCTGACAGGTCTCAATGTGTACTAGCCCAAAATACACCAGTTCCACGCTAAGACTGTGCCACAAACTGAGTTTCAGATTTCATTCCTATTTCCAGAATGAACTGTGGACACTACTGAAAAGAAAGTAAACAAAAAGGAACTGGTAGGTGTGAGAAATGACTATCCAATCCACTCAGAATTCCTTCACCTTCTGCCAGTTTTTAAAAATATCTTTTTTTTTTCCCCCCTATGAAACAAAATTACATATGTCATTGTCTTCGACCGTGGCATTTGCAGGAGTATGCATCTCACGTTGCCAAACTGAATAGTCATGTATGTCCAATGCTGTGCTATTTTCTTTATTTACTGCTGTATTCCCTGGCACTCATAAGAGGAAGTGGAGAGAAAACCTAATCGTGAATGATCTACGGGTTTCTGCTTGATATCTGACCCACAGAGTGCCCTCTGAGCGTTCACAAAAATTATTGACTCTAATAAAAGCAAGCAGTTGTAAAACCAGAGTTAAAATCTCTGAGGAAGAAAGTTAATGGTTGCACCAGAAGAGCCTATTCCCCAGCACCAGCGTGCCCATGACACTCATGTCTGCGGAGGCTGCTGCCTGTCTAGTAACAGTAATCAAAGTTATAAGAGGTGGGTATGCTTAAGTCCTTCAAAGAAAAGTTCCTGATACACTAATGGAAAAAGTTGCTTTTGAAAATGTAGCTTTAACTTTCCTGTGCCTCCTTTTCACAGATGTAAGCAGACATAATACTGATTATTAGGTTTTGTAAGGTAAGAAGTTGCAGAGTTCTCTGAGAACAAGTTAAAAATGTGCATTAAAAACAGCCCAAAGGCCAGAGCATGACACTAAAAAAACATACAGGAAACTGGCCAAGTTCACAGATTTCTTATGCAAACTAAGGCAAGTCACTCTGTATCATATCTAAATGAAAAACAAAACAAAACAAAACAAAACAACAAACCTAAACAAAACAAAACAAAAAAAAATACAAAGAAAACACCTGCAGGTTCTACGTTGGAGTGTACTTTTTGGCACTCCAAATGCATAACTCCCACCTTACCCTACCTCCTTCCCCATTTCATAGCCCGTTTTTATTACAACTCCTCTTGCAAAACAACCTTCATTCTTCACAGCAGTGCTGCAGGGACATCTTAGTGATGCTGAAACACTAAACACATGGTGGTTTCATTCATAAAAGTATGAAAGATGCAAGCAGCAGTCACCCTTAGTCCTTTCTATGCGCCATTACTACAATGATTCAATAGACCGATTACTGACATTTCTGATCTCTACAATTATGAAATATGTGCTATAGGTAACAGCACTTGCCTCAACCCACAGGTTTTTCCTCAATTATACTCCTTTATTCTAGTGGTAATGTTTTCTAGGTTTATCAATAGTTCTTCCTTCTTCCTTGTATGTTATGCCCTGACTTATTTATCCAGAACATCTATATGTTCTATTTTGTTTTTTGCTGCTTTTTGAGTCCACTCTATACATAAGCTATTCCCAGACCACCTAAAGAGTTTAAGTAACTGGCAGATTTTGAAGACATCATCACAAAAATCCTATTATAGCTTTTAATAACTATAGTCACTCTTGGTAGTAAAAACTCAGAGTAATCACACTGACTGATATAACAAAGTCCTTCTATGCTTCTGTTATGCTCCCTGGGTGAATTGCTTGCAAAGAACATAGGCGTCTATTCTTATTGCTGGCCCCGAGGTATGGGATTTGTTCATTGTTTTATCCTATGTCTACTAATCTGTTCCTTAAAATGATTTGGACAGGCTGATCTTCCTCTAGAGTCAGCAGTGTTTGCAGCATAAGTTTCCAAATCCTGCTCTACACTGCAAAGTGTTGTGCAGAAGTCTGTACTTTAAGCTGAGCAAGCTAAGGGAAGTTTTCCTTAGTGAATTAAACTAAAAAATCAGCAAAAATTTTAAGAAAAAATACTGAAATGTTGAAAATTTGAAACTAAAGTATCTACAAAGTAGATAAGTATTATACAAACCATTTTTTAACAGTCAGCAAAGATTCATTGAGAACAAAATCGCATGCAACCAAACTAATTTCCTCTACAATAAGGTAAAAAGCTTGTGAATAAACAATAGAAGCCATAAATCTTGCCTTTGATTACGTTTTTGACATTGGCTGATGTGATCTTTCTATAAGTAAACTAAGCAAAGCAGGTCAGGACGAAATACTGGGTGGGAGCAAAATTGGAGCACCATACCAGAAAAGTACTCAGCCATTTAGTACTAAAGCATAGTCATGGATTAAGTCCTTGTCTTTGTGCAAATCAACATTTTCAGCAACTAGGATATTGAACTAGGAGTCGACCCTACTGAATTTAGGCACTGAGCTAAAGGTACAGGCAATGGCATGGGTGAACACTATGAACACTTAAAATTATCTTGACCAATTAATTTTTTTTTCTTTTTTTAGCAGGTGTTGTTCAATAAGAAGGAAGTATTACATACAGACAATGTTATCCTGTGCTTAGACAGATACCCAAACTTTGGATAGTACTTCTATAGAAGGGGATCTGGGGCTTATAGTGGATCTGAAGCTAGCAGACTTTATTCTGCTGTTGTTGCTACAAGAGCAGATGCTGTATTGGAATACATAAACAGAGGCATAACCTACAGGGCTTGTACAGTACTTGTTCCACTCCAGCATTTGCAAAACCTCAGCCATATCTCTGCATTCAGTGCCTTTTGGGCAAGGCATTTCCTGAAAGATGGGGAGAAGCTGGAGGGAGAGCTGGAGGGAGTCTGGAAGAGAGCAGTGAGAATAGCCAGAGGTCTAGAAAATGCAGTCAGCGAGGAAATACTGCAAGAAATAGGACTGTTTAATTTAACATGAGCGACACTCCTGAAGTATACAATAGGCATCTGCAAAGGGGCAGGGGAAAAATCTTTTTTCCTGCTCCATGAGAGTTAGGGCAGGAAAAAAAGAGCCTAAATCCTGGTGAGGGTTTTAGTTTTAATGTTAGGAAGTGTTTTGTGGCAGCTTGGCCACTGCTGCAGGACATCTTGGAAAACCTCAGATACACTAAAGAAAAATTGTGCGAATTATCCCAGCAGTATCACAGCCATGCAGGCAGTTCATACTGCTGCAGAAGTCTCAATCTCCTGGGAGACCTTTCCAGACTAGAAATCACCAATAACCATTTTCATTTCATGTATAGCAAACAAACAAAAAGACCCTACTGGTAAATAAATTGAGAGGGATGAGGTTGCTCAGGGCTCTATTCCACTTCGCAGTAACTTAAAAATATTTAGTAAGAAACATAGAATGGCAGAAGAATTAATGACCTAAACCTTTTGATTTTAATATATCCTTGTTTCAGCTGCTCTGTCTCCTGGAATCTTCATGTTTATCCCAACACCACTTCACCTTCCTGGTCTCAGTGGCCAGAAAAGGAGGCCGGTCAGCTCTGCCAAGTGCACCACCCAGAAAGGGGAGCATGGTCTGCATACCTTTCTTCTACACGCAATTTTGCATCCTTTGCTTGGGCAGCCCAGCCGTGACAGGTCAGGCTATCAGAAAGGGGCTAGCTCCAGTCGGCAAGCCACATCTTCCATGCTCACTCTAGGCAGAAGAAACATCACAGCTTGAGCTCAGCAGGACCGCAGTAAATGCCTACCCTGACACAGGAGCTCCAAGTCTCATACAAGCTGGCAAATGCCTGCCCAAGGTGCTTGGCAGGGAGCGCACATGCTGATCGTAGCATGAGTATGGCCAAGGAGGAGATCTGCAAGGCTGCTCTGGAGATGGTGGTGATGTTCATCTGGACCCTGACAGCAGCATTCTGTCCCCTCAAAGGTGTGCCCTCCAAGCCCTGCTCTCCCTTGCCTCTCACTCTTTGTCAGCTAAAAAGAGGTCTTTTTCAGACTGGCTGGTGATCACAGCAGCAGTTACAAGCAGTGCTGTGTGCTGCTGCACAGAGTCCAGCTGGAATTAGTAGGAGTAGTGAGATCATGTGCTGAGTTGGGTTTCTCTAGCAGCAGTCATGGCAGCAACAGGTGGAGAAGCTGTGGGTCTTGTCCCCTTTTAGGTATGTGTACTTCACTGTCGCTGTTCATACATAAATACAAGATCTTTAGGAATAGCCGCCTAACACATTTTAACTGAGTTTTCACTTCAAATGGGAAATTTTATTTAGTTTTCATAATATCTGAAAGAACAAGATTTTATAGGTGGGGTTTTTTTCTTAGAGCAATCTCTACCTACCTACATGGAAAAGAAATAACAGGAATGCAATACTACGTTAACAAACCAAAGGCTTCAATACTTCAAATATTTTTATCATTTTCCTTCTCTTTCTGTACACTATGTAAAATATTTAATACCTTTTAAGTGCACTGGTTTCCATGGGTATAAGCAGACTATTATGTAAAACTCTGAACCATGACTGTTTGCTTGTCACACTCTGGTGGGACTGTGCTAAAACTACTAGTTTCCTGGCTGTATGTAACCCAATATCATCAGCAGAAGCAGTCACAGCATGTATCCTCTGACCTGCTGACCCTATGATTTAACTGAAGGTAAGATGCTCTAACTATAGCAAACATGAGGGGGAAGACAATTAGTGAGTCAAACACAACTGGCATGATCAAACTTGCTACATTCAGTTTCTATTATTTCCACAACCTACAGTATCTATGTTGTTTCAACAATGATTTTAATTTCTCACTGTAGCTCACTGCCTTAAGAAAATTACTAATTAAAAATAAGGAGTTGGGTTTCTTTCAAGACACCTACTCAGATAATAAACTAGTTTTCCGCCTCAAATCAACCAACTGATGCACCGCCAAGAAGTGCAGGCAGTTCCCCGCCTTCACCCTTTGGCCAAGACCAGCTGTTGTTTCCTGCACGTGCAAAAGAGATGAGCTTGGACCAAACTGCAGCTCACAGTGCAGGGCTGAGCATGGTCCCAGATGCCAACGAGGGTTATCTACCCCAGGTCCCGTCTGCTCCACCCTGCCAGCCACCCCTACTCCCAGAGGCTTATAGAGGTGCTCAGTAAAAGCCACATTTTAATTTTTTTTCAATTACTTTTGCTGCATGAGAAGATGCAAGAGAGCACAACAGGGACATGGGTGTAGGTTAGGTGCTTATGACTGCACCAGATGGACCATTGAGTAGAGTTGCCTACAGTGAGGCTGCTGAGGGGCCCTAAACACAGATCCCAAAGACAACTTTGGTGACCTTACCAGCTGCCAAAATCCTGCACCAGCCCAAATCATGCACATTAAATGCAAGAAGCATGCAATTTAGGTACAAAACCTATTGCTTCAGTTGGAGCTGGAGCTCTTACCTACTTGACTGGTATAAATAATCTTCACCTTTCCAAATTCTGCCAGGTAGTACAGGCTACTGTAGGGACACAAACCACTTGACATGCTGACTATAGCTGTGCTCCCTTTGAAGAAGAGACTTGGAAGCAGATCTGTATCTGCTTGTCTGCTCCTAACTCACACAACATGACACTTAGCAGGCTAAGGACAGTTTGTCTGGCCTCAGCTGGTAGCATTAAAGCTGCCTCATGTTTTGTCAAGGCACATGTAATCACCAGGATAATGGTCTGTCCAAAAGTAAATTGTACTTTCATGGTAGCATTCAGATCACCCCTCTGCATTCTATCTATTAACTCTGGCACATCAGCTACTTAGTGTCATATCATCAGGTAGATTATAGTAATTCATATACATTTAAAAGAAAATAATTCATTGTGCATTGAAGTGAATATAGAAGTGTAGATCTGTTTCTGGGAATCACTGTTGCTTAATCCTGAAGGCTGGTCCTCTAGTATGTTTAAGGGGCCAGTCAGTATCAAATGAGGGACAGATGTGAAACTGCACATTCAGTCCTGAAATTAAATAAAAATTGTTCTTTATTCTAGTAAAACAACAAAAAAAGACATTTCTTTTTTTACAGACTTTCCACAAGAAAATTTGACATGAAGAATTATTTGTGTTTTCTATATTACGTGAAAGCAATTTATGTCAATTACTTAGCTTTACCTTGTTTTGTGAATTTTAAAACACTTAGAGTACTTTGTGTGGCTTTCCTCATTTTAGAGCCAACTTTAACTTCATTAAAGAATGCTTTGCAAGCACTTTTCTTTAGAGGTGAAGCCAAGAATTTAGGAAGGTTTACAAAGCTGACTTTCATGCAGATAAGAGGACCACCATCAAACAGTGTCTCTTTAAATTTTAACTTGACTTTATGAGTTCAGTTACTTTTCCTACTTGAGATAAAAAGGAGACCTAATGTGGCAGAAATATTTTCTTCTTACTAGCCTGCTTTTTGCTCAGGTGTGAAAGACATCTGCATCTAGTCACTCTAAGAGACAATGCACTCAACTGTTAGGTCCCAGTTCTGGTTTAGAAGTGTTTAGGTCCCAGTTCTGCACATTCACTGCAATGTGAATGAATTGCTGAAGAAAATGTATAATTATGAAGGAAATTCTCCAAATTCTTATATGGTTCATCTTTATAAATGCTCCAATAGCTTTAACATGTTTTACCCAGCAGTCTGAAATACAAAATAAGGTTATAGCAGAAAAACATTTCCATCCAGTAATTCCTTTGCCATCTGTAGTATTCACTATATTGGTTTTTAGTACAGTTCTTTGAGTTAAATCTGAACTGACAAGACCTGAATGAATGTCTGACTGGTTTCCTTCACCTGCAGCTTTTATCATTGCATACAATGATGTAGCCAACAGCTGTTTAGAATCCCTGAACTCTGCTTTCCCCCAGCAATTGTACCCAAATTACAGCAAACGAATAAACAATTTTTATTTCCATTTCTACAGTCAAGAGGTTATGTGTCCCTCCCCCCACTTTGTTTAATGCTGGTCTGGTTACAGAGAATAATGTAAAGATTAAAAGAGTCTGCAGCAGAGAAGTTTGAGGGACAAAATGAACAAGGTATGGAGGAAGCAACCCCATCTTGAATTTCTAACAGGCTTTTCTTTAGCTTTGACACGCTAGTCATACGAATATTAATAACTTGATATTTCTGGTATTTCAGATTAACTGTGCAATTGTGCAGGTAGATGGGTGACAAGTGGTGTTCCTTAGGGATCGGTATTGGGAACGGTTCTCTTTAATATTTTTGTCAGTGACATGGATGGTGGGATTGAGTGCACCCTCAGCCAGTGACACCAAATTGTGTGGTGTGGTCAACACACTGGAGGGAAGGGGTGCTATCCAGAGGGACCTTGACAGGCTGGAGAGTTGGGCCCATGTGAACTTCATGAAGTTCAACAAGGCGAAGTGCAAGGTTCTGCACCTGGGTCAGGACAATCCCAAGAACAAACACAGGTTGGGCAGAGAACAGATTGAGAACAGCCCTGCAGACAAGCACTTGGGGGTCCTGGAAGCTCAACATGAGTCAGCAGCATGCACTTGCAACCTAGAAGCCAGCAGTGTCCTGGGCTGTATCAAAAGAAGTGTGACCAGCAGGTCAAGGAAAGTGGTTCTTACCCTCTGTTCCCTTCTCATGAGACCCCACCTGCAGTACTGTGTCCAGTTTTGGAGTCCCCAACATAAGAATGACATGGAGCTGTTGGAGTGAGACCAGAGGAGGGCCACAAAGATGATCACGGGGCTGGAGCACCTCTCCTATGAAGACAGGCTGAGAGAGTTGGGGTTGTTCAGTCTGGAGAAAAGAAGGCTCCAGGGAGCAGCCTTCCATTACCTGAAGGAGACCTACAGAAAAGCAGGATAGGGAATTTTTACAAGGGCATGGAATGAGAGGACAAAGGGAAATGGAGAAAATAAAACAGAAATACTAATGCATACCCTACTACTTTTCTTCCTTATTTTAATTGGTTCTTTTTCTCTACAGCAACACCACTATTTTCTGAATCAGACACTTCTCCAGCAATTCAATGAATATTAATTTAGTGAGCTGGAACTGCACTCTTCTGTGCTATGTACAGGTATGTGAGACAGGAAGCAACAAGCAAGGAACAAATCCAAAGGTCAGATAAGGCAAGAATAATAATGCAGATAATAGGACATATTTTCTTCCACCAAATGTGCTAGTGCAAGAGTAAGCAGCACTCTGTTCCCTTAATGTTGCTGGGACTATTTTTGTGCATAAATCCATATGTGCGTTAATATTTTGATGGCCTGAGATTTTTAAGAGTAGATCAAAGATACTGGGGGAGGGAGTGAAGAGGAGGTTTTAATTTCTCATATTCATTCAAGTGAATTGTTGTATGTCAGTTTATTCTGATTCTGTGCTGTGGTATCAATCACTTTGTTGTGTGGGCAGGTTGGAAATGAAGATACATGTGTACACACACATACACATACACATACACATACACATACACATACACATACACATACACATGTGTACACACACACACTCCTCAGTCTTCACTGGCAACCTCTCTTCCCACAGTTCTCAAGTGGATGGACAAGGCAGGGACTGAGGGACCAAAGTCCCTCCCAGTGTAAGAG
>VZRW01004581.1:224832-241003 GCA_013398125.1 Aegotheles bennettii | reverse complement strand
TCCCGGTGCGGGGATGCCCCCGCGCTCCCCTGGGCTCGCCCTCCCGGGACCCCCCCTCCGGCTGTCCTCAGCGCTGGGGGCCGCTTTGGGTTTCATTTTCAGTTTTTCTTCGGCTCCTTCCCCCCAGGGACCCAGCTGAGGGCTGCGGGGCGGGGGCTGCGGGGTGCGGGCAGCTTGCGGGGCGCTCGCAGCCGGATCNGCGGGGCGCGGGCAGCCGGGTCCCGGTCCCGAGCACGGGGGGTGGGGGGTGGGAGCTGTTTTCGGGGGAATGCCCAGAGGTTGTGAAAACCCCGTCCTCGGCGATTTGCATATTTCATGCAAACACTAGCCGGGCTTGGAGCCTTTGAAGTCGCTTGAGCGAGGTGTGCCCGGTGCGGGGCGGCCCCGGGGCGGCTCGGTTCGGTTCGGTTCGGTTCGGCCCGAGGGGCGCAGGGGGCAGCTGCCGGCCCCCGCCCCAGACATCGGGTCCTTGTAGGGCCGAATAAACCCGCGGCGGCAAAGGGAAGTGGATAACAGCGCTGGGCTTTCACGGTGGAGAAAAGGGAGGCTGTGGGACGCCTGTCCAGAAAACACACTCCAGTCCAGTGTGGTTCGCATCCCAGGGCTTTGTTGGAGCAGTGATGGAGCTGATGGAGCCGCTTAGGCCATGGATGGTGTCAGCTCCCGCTTCCTTTTTCTCTTGTCCCACTTTTCCCAGAAATCAGGGGAGCTGGTGGCAGTGAAGGTCTTTAACAACGCCAGCTACCTCCGGCCCCAGGAGGTCCAGATGAGAGAGTTTGAGATGCTGAGAAAGCTGAACCATACAAACATTGTCAAGTTATTTGCTGTGGAGGAGACGGTAAGTGGGACCTCAGCTCGGAAACCAGCCCTGCCAATGGGACCAGTATCACGGGGGAGCTGGGCTGAGCCACAGAGGGGAGCGGTGGTCCCGGGCTGCTTCTCTTCCCACCTCCCTCCAGCTCTGCACCAAGCCTCAGCCCAGCTGTTCAGCACTGGTGGCACTGGGGCACTGGGCTGGAGCACAGACGTGAGCTGCTCTTGTCCCTTGGCCAGGCATGTGGCACAGCGGGGACATTCTCCAGCACTGGTTTGTCCGAGCATGGCAAACCCGGGGACCCACGAGCCAAGGGAGGGGACCTGGTCCTGCAGGGGGGACATGGGATGGGCAGCCATGCTGAGCACTTCGTGTGGCCAAGGCCTCACGGCTGCTCCCCGCCGCAGGGCAGCAGCAAGCAGAAGGTGCTGGTGATGGAGTACTGCTCCAGTGGCAGCTTGCTGAACGTGCTGGAGGACCCGGCGAACAGCTTTGGCTTGGCCGAGTCCGAGTTCCTCATCGTGCTGCAGTGCGTGGGTGAGTGTGATGATCCTGGGACAGCGAGTGGGGACCTCGTTGTTCTGGTGGGACCCTGTGGGCACCAGGCTGTGAATGTGAGGACCCGGATGAGTGGTCCAAAATTGCAGCTCCCAGCAGGGCGGGCTGGTGAGCTCTGCTTTCAGGGGAAGCCTGAGGGTTTCTCCTCACTCTAGAAAGCAGCAGTGGGAATGGGCTGTGTCCCACAAGGGCAGAGCCCACTTGTCCTCTCCATTCCCCCAGTTTCATTGGTCCCCACTTAAATACAACCAGCCCTGGGGCTTCTCCCCTTTCTGACCCTTCTCACTCTCCTACATTTAAACAAAATGCCATGTTCTGTCCCCACACATGAACAATGTTTCCCCCATGTGCCCAGTGGCAGGGATGAACCACCTCCGCGAGAATGGCATCGTCCACAGGGACATCAAACCCGGGAACATCATGCGGCTGGTGGGGGAAGACGGCCAGAGCATCTACAAGCTGACAGATTTTGGGGCCGCCCGAGAGCTGGATGATGATGAAAAGTTTGTGTCGGTCTACGGGACAGAGGAGTATCTTGTGAGTAAGGCGTGTAACCAGGCCGGTGGCCCTTGGGAGTCCTGTGGGAAGCTGGTCCCCATCCCTCCATCCAACGGCTGGGCGACTTGGAGAGAGCAGCAGGACTCGGAGAGCCCCATTTCACAAGGGCCACGTTTTTCCAAGAGGGGGGGCTCAGCGTGTTTGTTGTAGAGTTACAGGTGACATTTTGTTTGGAGGATCCAGCAGCAGAAGAGGCCAAAGCCAGCAGTCACCTTCCAGTCCTGAGGCTTGGTGCCCGCTGCAGACCCTCTGGGCGTGGTGGCAGTGCTGCTTTCTGCTTCGTCCCTGCAGCACCCGGACGTGTACGAGCGAGCCGTCCTGCGCAAGCCGCAGCAGAAGGCGTACGGCGTCACCGTCGACCTCTGGAGCATTGGTGTCACCTTCTACCACGCTGCCACCGGCAGCCTGCCCTTCGTCCCCTTCGGGGGACCTCGCAGGAACAAGGAGATCATGTGGGTACCACGTCCAGCTGGGGGGCTTGGTGCTGCTGCAGGGGGAGGTGGGATGGTGGCTGGTGGCTGAGCTGTGCCTTGGTGTGTGCCAGCAGCACCGTGTGACTGTGCTGTAGTTACTGCTCACTTGATCCCACGTAGCCTGGGAAGCCCTGAATGTAGCCCGTGGCTGATCCCATACTCTCCGCAGTTAGGAGAGGGGGTGTGTGCCGTGTGTCAAAGGGGCTGTGCCCCATTCACCACGTTTGCTCTCAAAATTCATCCTTGTGGCTTTGTGGCTAAACAGCTGGAGGAGGAGTTTGGTTGCCTGAAAGAGGAATGTTTGCTTGAATGTTTCTATTTCTTGAAGTATTTTCCCTCTGTGTGTTTTTCCTTCCTGTGGATTGTGTCTTTCCCATCTTTCCCAGCCCACCCTTGCTCTGCCCTTCCCCTCTCCCCTAAGCCCGAGGGATGTAGTGCACAGAGGTCACTGGGCTCGTTTCACCTGTGAGCAATTTCCTTTCAACAGGCACAAAATTACCACGGAGAAGCCCCCCAGGGCCATCGCGGGGGTCCAGAGGCAGGAGAACGGGAGCATTGAGTGGAGCTATGAGCTGCCCGTCACCTGCCGGCTCTCGGTGTGAGTGTCCCTTGCTGGGCTCAGCTGTGGGTCTCATGGCTGGAGAGGACATCCCACCCCAGGCAGTGTGGGAAGCTCTAACGAGGCAGATGAGCTTTTCATCTGCAGGTGTCCCAGCTCTCGCAGCAGGTCCTTGCTTTACAGCTGAGAAAAGGGGATGCAGGACAGGGCAGCGGCTCCATTGTTACGGAGGCTGCACCTCTCCTTGTCCCTGTGGGTACCGTGGTTATGTATCAGGGTTGTGCCAATCTGTGCAATCTTCTCTTCTGCCGCAGGGGGCTGAAGGACCAGCTGATACCCATTCTGGCTAACATCCTGGAGGTGGATCAGGAGAAGTGCTGGGGGTTCTACCAGTTCTTTGCAGAAACCAATGACATTTTGCACAGGATCGTGGTTGATGTCTTCTCCCTGCAGCAGGGTTCCTTGCACCGCATCTACATCCACTCCTACAACACGTAAGGATGCCAAGGCCATCTTAAAAGCCAATTTGGGAACTGAGCTCAGGAGCCTCAGCCCTTCGTTGAAGCAGATGAACCTGGGGAAGTGCCCATTTCCTCTGCATCCCAGTTAACCCAGATTAAAACAAACCAAGTTCAAACCAGCCTTTGCTGGGGAATGCCCTAACTGGGAGCTGTTGGCTCCTGGTGTGGCACATGGAGAACCCTAGGGCGGTTGCCCGAGGGGCCCTGCTGACCCTCTGGGATGTTTTGCTGTGGGAGGCTGTTAAAGTGGTGGAAATCTGAGCACTCACCTCATTGCTTATTCCCCATCCTTTCATTTCTGTTTCATTTCAGTACCACCAAGTTTTTAGATGCTGTCTTCAAACAAACAAACATAGCCCCTCACCATCAAGAATATTTTTTTGAAGGTCATCTGTGTGAGTTGGATCCTAATCTACAAGCTCATAATTTCTGCAAAACCACAGAGGAGAACCCTCTGACCTTGCTGAGCACTGCTGAGCAACCAGAAGATGTGGTAGGAGTGAGATACAGAGACCGTGAGTACCACTGGCTTGGAGATGCACCATGGAATGCAGGGTGGGGGCTATAAGAGAAACTTGCTTAAATCATCCTCCCGATAGACTCTAGTCCACAGGAGGTGGAGGGGTTGTGATGCTGGAGCAGGACTGGGAGGTTTCAGGGTCATCTTTCCCCTGCCATGTGCTGTTGCTCCCCAGCCACCGCCACCACACTGGGCTTTGCAGGCAGTTGGTGCCTTGTTCATGTTTCCAAAATATCTTGGAGGGCTGCACTCAGCCTCCAGCATTGCAGCTGCTCCTGTGCCTGAAATCCTGAGCAGCTGTGGGGTTTGCTTAGGTGGGCACGAGACATCCCTGTGGGTCGGCAGCCGCGGCGCGGGGGGCTCTGAGCTGGTTCCCAAAGCACAGTGACGGCTCCGTCTTTCCAGCGGCACTGGAGTTCCCGAAGTTTGTCCCCAAGGTGGACGTGGTGGCCGACTGCAGCGCAGCCAAGGTGGGCGTGGGTGCTGGTGCAGTGCGGGGAGCCCCGGCCGTGGGGAGCAGCCCCAGCATCGCCCTTTGCTTTGCAGAGCGCGGTGGGCGCCGGGCACCAGACGCTGCGCATCGCCCGCGCCCTGCGGCGCTGCCGGGAGCTGCTGGTGAGAGGTCTGCACTGGGTGATGTGAGTGCCGGGGGGTCACCCGTCCCTTCCCAGCACCCAGAGCTCCGGGTGGTCAGAGTTAAACCGCTCGGGGGTTTGCAGGCAATTCCAGAGAGTGCAGCACCAGTGGGTCTGGTGGGATGGGGTGGTGGGATGCTGGGAGGGAGCACAGTCCTGTGCATGGGGCCACGGGCAAGGTGGTGAGGGGCTGGACCTATAGGAGAATACCACTCAGTGTGGTGAGGATGCTCCTGTCCCCATTTGTTACTTTTGAGTCACATTTTTCAGTTTAGGAGACGCTGAGGAAAACAGCATCATCATTAGCATTATTATTACTAACATTGTTAATATTATTAATATTATAATTGTGCATTTTCGCTGTCCTACCCATTTCCCTCAGGGCAGAAGCTTCTTGGACAGTGCCTGTGGGCCTGCCTGGGAGCTGCACCCTGTTGTACCTCCATCCATCCATCCATCCATCCATCCATCCATCCATCCATCTCCCTATTTTCCCATGAGCAGCCTGAGAGGAGCCACTGGCTCCATCCTAACCCCCGCCACGCGTGGCCAGCCCCGGGATGGAGGTCACATGTTGGGGCACACGTTGGATGGGCTGTTTCCTCTCTTGGCAGTGGGAACCTGAAAGCAGAGTGCTCACGTGTGTTGGAGCAGAGGAGAGGGGCTCTGGCCGTGCTGGCCTGCCTGCAGCTCACCGAGGTGAAGACCCGCGGGCTGTAAGTGTGGCTTTGCAGCTGTGGGGATGCAGGTGCTGGGCTGGGCAGGCACAGGCACTGCCCTGGGGCTGCTGCAGATGTGGGACTCTCCAAGGTGCCTGAATAACCAGAAATAAGTCGATTCCAGAAATAAGCTGGTAGCTGGAAGGCAGGAGGCTTTTTCACTGTATGTGGAGACTGCGGGAACTGAGCTGCCCTGGCAGTTTCCCCATCTTTGCTTCAGTTTTTAATGCCCAGTCCCAGGTTTCACAGGAGCCCAGAATTAATCCTCACTCCTTGGCTGAACCCATTTTATCCAAAGCAGTTCAGCGTTGTTTTGCTTCTCTAGTTTGTTGTCATTGTAGTGGAATATCCCTCGCTGCCAGGTTCCTGTTCTTCTTTTCACTTTAGCAAGTCTCTCAATTTCCATTTCATTTAAAAAGACAGGGACACGTGGTTCCCGTTGCCCTCGGCCGGGTTAGTGCCAGGCTGGAGTGCCAAGAGCAGGGATGCTGCAGGCGGCTGCTGCTGCTGCCAGCGGGGTCGGGACCAGGCGTGTTGGTGCAGGCTTGGCCCTCGTGCCAGCTGCAGGCACCATCTGAGCTGGCGTACAGCCAGCGGATGTGGAGCTAACAATTTGGGAACAAATTGGGCACAACAGGCCGAGTTGGTTTTTTTTTTTACCGGATCAGCACTTTGCATCTTCTGGCTTGGATCCTGAATGTGGAGTTATTGCCCGAGCAAAGTGCAGCCCAGCTTCCCCAGGGATGCTGCTGCTGCCTCCACCACGGGATGGGTTCTGTTTGCTCAGGCTGCCTCTGGCTTCTATTCCCCCTTCTTCTATTCCCCCTTCTTCTATTCCCCCTTCTTCTATTCCCCCTTCTTCTATTCCCCCTTCTTCTATTCCCCCTTCTTCTATCCCCCCTTCTTCTATTCCCCCTTCCTCTACTCCCCCTTCCTCTACTCCCCCTTCCTCTACTCCCCCTTCTATTCTATATAAAGAATATTCCTTTTCTGACTTTCTCCAGGTACGAGGCTGTTCCTGCAGGCAGTGGGGTGCTGGCTCTGAAGGATGTGGCCATGGTGAAGACAAGGCTGCAGAGGGTGAGCCCCCACGGGCAGCTCCAGGAGCATCCTCCAGCACGGGCAGCACCGGGAGCAGCCAGCCCCAACCTCTGCTCCCCATCCGCAGGTCGCCGAGGAGCTCTCTCAGTGCTCCCATAACATCTTCAACTTCCAAGGGGCTCTGGATGGCATTTTGGCTGAGCTGATGAAGCAGAGGCAACAAGTGCATGAAGACAAAAGGTTTGTAGCACCAGCTTGACCGAAATCCCTGGGCTGAGCAGACATCGCTGTGTGGTCCCAACCCCTCATTGCAAACAGCTTTCAGCAGCCCTGTGCACACGTGTGTGACATTGTGTGATGTCCCTGTGCATGGACATGGGCAGCAGCAGTGTCCCCTCGTTACAGCGTGTTCACATTTCACCCCAAAGTGCTGATTTCACCCCCACCCCATGTCCTGGTTTCAGCATCCGGCAGATCGAGTGCTGCCTGGAGAAGATGCAGCTGATCTACAAGCAGTTCAAGAAGGCCAGGGTGTGTCTGCGTAAGTGATGGGGGTGATGGTCCCGGGGACACGGGGCTGCAGCAGGAATGTCCCTGTGAATTATGATTATGAAAATATATGACTATGAAAAATGAGTTCTTTCTAATTGCCTCGTTCAGCAGTTCTTTCTGTGCCACCACAGTTATCCCAAGGGCTGCAGAGCCCCTGCAGTGATCTCTGTGTGCTGTGAAATTGCCTGTTTATTGGGTTATTAACATAAAAATGTGACCGGCGTCTTTTTCCTCCCCAGGGCTGGGCTACAACGAGGAGCAAATACACAAGCTGGATAAGTAAGTCCCAACCCTCTCCCCTTCCTGCCCTGTGCTACGGGCGGGAGGTTTTCCCAATTTATCCCGAGGGGATGCAGCTCCTGGGGCACTAACGTCGGGAGAGGGCACCCATAAGCAGCTTCTGTGCTGGTTCAGTGATACAGGACCATTCACAGCCAGGTTTTGGAGCTACAAACTGTTTCAGCCGCAGATGCAGGGAAAGCTCTGCGGGCCTGGGGACAGGGAGCTGCTGTTGGGCAGATCCTGGCATGGGTCTGCAGGAGGAGCACATTTTGGGGCATTGCTCCCACTTACTCAGTCTGTGGCCGTTTGTTTGCTGTGGTGCTGATTTAGAAAGTGTCCGTGCTTTCATATCTGCGTAACTTTCAGTGGGAGGAAAGCATCTGATGGCTTTTGTACCTTTAAAAATCCTCATTTCGGTTTCCACTGAAACCAGGGGAATTTAGCACTGGCAAGGAATAAAGCACACACTTCAGTGTGCACCAGGGGTGGTGACATTTAACAGGCAGCTCCTTTATCTTAATTAATCTTCATTCTAACCTTGGACATTTGCCTTCAACTCCAAGGCAAAGACTTCTCCGCAGTGCCCCAGGGAGGGGGTGACAGCCTGGCCGGGTCCCCCAGACATCCCTCTCCTCTCCATCATCACCTGGTTTTGTCTTCTTTATAACCTGGATGAAAAATCAATCACTGCACATCCAGTCCCTCTTTCTCCATTCAGGAGCCAGCTTTAGGTCTCCTACTGTGGGAACAGTGAGGTTTGTTCTCGGACATTTCAGGAGATAAGTGTTGTCTCTTTTTTTCTGGTTTTAGGGTGAATTTAGGGCACCTGGCCAGGAGGGTTCTGTTGATTTTCCAGGACGACTGTGTCCAGCGGTACCAGGAGGCCCTGACCCTCCATGGTGGCAGGATGAGGTACCAGCCCCTGCCCAGCCCTCTCTGGGGTCTCAGGGGTGGGAAAGGGGGTGCTCCAGACACCCACAAATGACCAGGGCTTCTGCACATGCTCTGCTATCGATGGGCTGTGCGGAGGTGGCTGGAGATGGATGGAGGTGGATGGAGATGATGCTGCTGGTAACGGCTGCTGAGGGACTCATAAAGGGGCAAAAAGACCTTAAAGCAGCAGCTCTGTGTGACTGCTGGGAATCCTGCTGCCAACACCAGGTCTCATCCCATGCCATGTATTTCTGCCCTATTGTTTTCAGTTTTATTTGGAAAAAAAGCCCCCTAAACTTGCAGCTTCAGCTCAAGCCGTGGGTTCCCTTGCTCTGGGACAGGGAGGGGTTGTTTTATCAGGACGCAATTGCTATTGAGATGAAGAGATCTGCTGGTTGGGAATGGGCTTCTGTTAAATGGTGTTTGGGGAGCAATGCAAGAGCAGATTGCCTGGTGGTGATTGAGCACCATCCACTGCCTGTCACGGCAGCAAAGGCAGGGCTGAGGGATGGGGATGTTGCAGAGATGGGATTTTTATTGCAAGTTGCTTTTAGAAAGGAGCATCCATTCCCCTGGGCTGCCCATGCGAGCAGAAGGAGAATGATTTTCTATAATGCCTTAGAATTAAGCCTGGGTTTTGACCTTTAGCCCTGCATAGGGTTTCCTAGGGGGGGATTTTTAAGCTGGGTTTGTCTCAGCTGCTGAGGAATGAATGTCCCAGGAGCCATGGGCTGTGTCTGCCTGGCCCCATTTCCAGCCTCAGCGCGTGCAGCCAGGGGTTTCCACGCTGCAAACCCTCACCCACGGGCAGGTTTCACATCAGGGGTAGGAGGTGTTGCCCACAGTCACCTCTCCCATTGTGGGGCAGTGAAATCTCCCCTTAGATTCAGCGGGAATTTGGGCTCCAGGTGAGATTCCTCTTCAGATGTAGAGGTCCATGAAATGCCTGCAGTGCCAGAGCCACATCTGCACTCAAGCAGGGCTTCTACCTTTGCTCACAGGGAGGAAAAAAAGCTTCTTGGTGTTTTTCTGGAGTATTTTTGTACCTGTTTTCCTGCTCTTAGGGAGAAGGTATCATGAGTCACAACTGGATATATTTAATGTATTGTTACTTCAGGTTTAATTGCCCTGTTTTGAGTTTCTTCCTGCTAGCAGCCAGGGTTTGTGGTGTGGTGGCTGTTTTTCTGGGGACTGGAGGTGGACCGTTCACCTTAAATATTCTTTCCTTTTATTTTTTTTGTTTATTTATTTTTTTAAGGCCAAACCAAACCGTTTTTATCCAACTCACAACGTGCCTGCTGGGTGCATGGCACTGGGGCCTCTCACCCAAGGCTGGAACAGAGCAGAGGGGACACTGGTGACACCATCCTGGCCAGCTCAGCCCCAGTTTAGGGCTTTGGTGTCAATAAGGCTGCCTACAGAGAGATTGGCCCCAGGGTGTGCTCAAGGGGGAACTTTTCTGGCCTTCATATGCTTGAAATGTAAAAGGAGAGCGTGCAGAAAGCAAAAATACAAACCCAGGAGCCTTTTTGAGTGGATGCTCAGCCCTGCGTGGGGCACTTAGGGCAGAAGCGATGGGCTTGAGCTGTCTCTCATAGAAGCAACACTTCCCTAATTAATTTGCTGTTAGTGTTGTTTGGATAACCTCGCCCACGGTGGTTATTAGCAGAGCTGCAGCCATAATTACAACACTGTTGTGGCTCGTTTGCTTTCCTGCAGGATTTTAACTTGGATCCGGAGAGGCTTGCAGAAAGCAGCACAGAATTAAAACCCAAGAAAAATAGAAAGATCCACACTGCTGCCCAACACTGACTGGGAATTTTGTCATCATTTTTCTTTCTAGGAAAGTTTGTGAGATAAAGAAGCATTTGAAGAGGCTCAGCAACCGCATCAGTGCCTGCAGCGTGGAGATGATGGAGTGCCAGGACTGCCTGCAGAGCGTAGGTGCTGCACAGCCTCTCCCTGCTCCCAGAGGATGCTGCTGCTGCTCCCCTCTCCCAGCACCCACCACCTGTGGGAAGCAGGGAGACACTGGAGTGTTTGTAAACATCTTGCTGCAGTTCTTTGTGGGAGATCCACACCTGAGATCCTGCTTTCCCCCCGCTGCACAGAGCAAGGAATGAGTAAAGCTCTGGCAAGGAATGAGTAAACCTCTGGCAGTGGCACCCCTGGACTGCCTGACCTGGGGGTGTCTGTCCCTGATAGGAATTGCAGTGGTAGAAAAGGTGTCCAGCTCTCGGGATGGACTGAGAAGCTGCAGTACAGGCACCTGGTGGATGCCCTGGTCCTTTGGTTATTTTATTTCACGTGTCCCAGAGTTGGCTGTGCTGGGTGGGACTGTTTAGGCATCATTTCTGTGCTCTGTCCCAGGGCAGGCTCAGCGTGCACACAGGGCTGCAGGGGGGACCTGGGCTCAGACCCCATTGCCAGCCTGGGGTTGCCACATCTCTCCATCTCCACAGGCTCTGGACAGCTTTCTCCAGATAGAGAAAGAACATTTGGCTCCGGTTCCTCCTGTGCCTTCACCCGTCCATCTGAGCCAGGCCCGCCAGGAGATGGCTTTTCGGTGAGGCAGAGAGGGTTTTGTGGACACCCCTGCCATCCCTGCCCGGTTCCCTGTGGGGTGTCCCTGCCAGCTCAGCCCAGCTCAGGAGGAGCTCCCATGGGGAGCAGGGGGCTGAGCAGCGCAGGGGTAAGGGGCTGGTTGTGTCCCTGGCAGGATGCAGGAGGTCCTGGAGCAGATGAGGTCAGTAACTTGTGATCTCCAGCTCAACAACAGCATCATTGAGCGGTGAGTAAGAGCACCCAGAGGTGGCCATTCCTTCCACTAACACCAGGACGTGTCTGTGCTTCCCTGGAAAGGGGTGGTGGGCCTGGGTGGGCTCTCTGGGAGTCTGTGGATGAGCTCCAGTGAGGGGAGCAGTGCCTGGTGCCGAGCACAACCACAGCTTCTCATGGGCTGGTTGGTTCTCATGGGGGTTTTAACAGCACCAAGTTTGCATCATGATCTGGCAGCAGAAGAGCATTTCTCTTTCTTGGAAATTTAAGCATGATCTTCTGCAAACACTCTGTCATCTCTGCACCCTCTTCCCAGCCTTTTTCCTCTGCTGCTCAGCGCTGGCAGCTGCTGAATTCCGCGCAGAAGATCCTTTCTGTGTCTGGATGGAACTGTGTGAGACGCAGCATCCTACTGCAGAGACCCCCCCCCACCCTCCGGGTTTCTTCCTCTGCAACCTTGTCTTGTTCCTGCAGGTTAAGTGGGGCTGCCCCCACTCCAGGTGTCTGAGAGCCGTGGTGAATTCCCAGGAGCTGAAGCAAACTGCTTCCCCCAGCAGGGAGCACTGACAGCACTTTGGGTACAGGGTGATGGAGATGTCCAACGTTGGCATTTGAGGAGCCCTCTGTGTCCTACCTCTGCTCCAGCACTTTGGCACAGTTCACCAGCATTAGCTTTGAGTGGCTTGTGAGCCTTGAGCCTTTGAAAGTTTAACCAGAAAATTGGGTGGGTTTTTTTATTTTTCCTTTTAAAAAGTGCTTGAAGGACTTCATGTTTTTCTAGCTTCTCTGTACCACCATGTCGGATGAGGAAGAGGCTAGACAGATAATTTATCCTTTGCCATCTTACTCATTTAGGGATTTGTCCCACTTTTAATGCACTTCTACCCCCTGAGGCTTCGTGGAGTGGGGCAGGAGCGATGCTGTAGCTGATGGATGAGACCGGATCCAGCCCAGCATGGCTCCAGTGCTCTGCCTGGGATGTGGCAGCACGGGGAAGGCAGGAGCTGCAGAGCTCTGCCCGCAGGTGCTGCAGCCTCTCCTGCTCCAGCCCAGCCCTGTGCTTGGGCTGCTGAGGGGGTTGGGAATGGGAAGCCGAGGGAGGCTTCTCTTTTTTTGGTACGTTTCTATAAATGTAGCTGATTCTGTGTTTATGCACATGGGGTGTGTGCCTTCTCCAGACAACCCTGCACTGAACCTACAGCTCCAGCCACCAAACCTGGGGGGGCCTTTAAATGCCAAGGCAAAATCTCTGATGAAAGGGCTCCCATGAGCCTTGTCCAGACACAGCTTGGCAAGAGGAAACAGGGATATTTCTTTTTCTCTTGGGTGAAAAATGATAAGTAATCCATAGCAGTCAGCTCTGCCGTTAACATGCAGGGTGAAGGGATGCATCCATCTGTGGAGGTGGCAGAGCTGGGACAGGGACAGGAGAGACCCAAGCAGGTGCTCTGTGGGGCTGGCTTTGAGCCTTTGGAGCTGCCCTGGGAAGGACACACACAACACTTCACTCCCATCAGGCTCCAGAGAAATAGGATGGAGGGGAAACGTGTTACCCCCACCTCATTGCCCCCTGGGGAGCACACAGAGAGCTGCAGGAGGACGCCGATGCTTTGTGGTGGGGCTGTACCCAGCCCTTGCTTAGGGGTTGTTGTTATGCTCCAAATTTCCTCCTGTTTTTGACCTTGGGTTGTACAAGGAGCTGTGATCCTCTGGTTATTGGCTGAGTCAGCTGCTCGCCAGCAGCAGCGTGAGGAGCGGTGATACGGGAGGCTGGGGGTCTCGGGATGGTGTCAAGGAGCTCTTTGTGGGAAGAGTCAGGCATGCTGCCCCTCCATCCATCTCCTCCTGCCTGTCCCCAGGGTGATTAATGGGATCCCACATCCCAGTGTGCAGCAGAGGGGAGCAGCATCCTCAGGCTGCAGCCAAAGCCAGGGAGGGTGAGAAACCCTCACTCAACCCCCCTGGGCTCAGACACAGACACTGACACTGGGGAGGCTCCTGCCAGACCCATGGACAGGATTGCTTTGGCTCTGCCCACCCCAGGCACACAGGAGTGCAAACACATAAATCACTGTGCTCTGTGGGGTGGGAGAATTGAATGCTGGGGTTCATTTCTGTCCTCTGCGTAAAACCCTTCCCTCTGTGTCCGCCTGGTTTCTACCTGCGTGCAAACTGCCCCTGGCTGCTGGGGTTAAAGGAGGTTGGAGCAGGGATGCGGCTTTGGCAGCAGCAGCAGAGTCCAAGGGTGAGGGACTCGCTGCACCTCCCAGACTGCATCTGGAAGGAGAGGTGGAGCCATCACCTGGGCAGGCAGAGGGGTCTGACTCACCAGTGCTGGCGATGCTCGGAGCGCCTGTCTGGACCTGTCCCTCGGTATAAAATTAAACACCCGACTCTGCCTTTCACCTTTCCTCCAGTTCCCTTCCCAGCCCCTTCTCTGGCTGTGACACCCATTAGCCAAACCCAAAGCCCACGGCCAAGTCTGAGCCTGCCATGGCTGTTCTGGTTGCCCTGAGGTGGTCCCCAGCCCCTGGGAAGCAGAGACACCCATTATCCAGCAGTGCCTGGAGGCAGAGCTGCAGCACAGACAGGGCAGGGGGCTCCCTGCCATGGATGCTCTTGGCTCAACCACAGCAGCAAATATTTCTGACCTCTGCTGGGAGACGTACGGGCACGTAAGGCACCACGGTGCATCCCTAGAGCTGAACATCCCACCACAGCACTGCCTCGAGTCAGCAAGGGAGCAAAATGAGCAAGGAGTGGCAGCTCCAGGGCTGTGCTTGGCTTTGCTTTCTTCTAACAAGAGACCAAGCACGCCCAAGAGTTCCCCCCCACCCCGGAAACTTTATGGAATGGAATTTGGCACCAATCGTTCCCATTCATTTTAATTGTAAAAACCAACATCCTGCCTGTCAAACCCAGCCACTTAGTGCAGTGGAACTAAGCCATCACTTACAAGCTTTTCTTCTGCAAACTGTTTTCTAGGAGTCTCCTAATTTTACAATGGATGCTATTTTAAATCCAGCTCGAATTCGCTGACATCCCCTGTAGGAACAGGGCAGGGAGCCCAGGCAGTGTCTCCTGCTGCGCTTCCTTGGATTCAGTGGAGCTGTGCTGATTCGTACCAGCTGAGTGTTTGACCTGGAACATGTTTGGCTTCAGCGAAAAGGGATTTATTTCTTGGCAAAAGGAAAAAAGAGGTTTTGCTAATAGCCCTTGTCATGCTTAAACTGCCGTAACACAGCAGCTGTGAAGGGGACTCCCGGAATCCAAATCCATTCCTGCCAATGTTAATTAGGTTTCCCCCTCCCCCCATATATTTTAACCCTTGGCCTAAAAGAGTTTCCTGTGCTGTCAGACCTGAATACCTGCAGAGACAGCTGGGAAGGATAACGACTGCCACGTCTCTCGTGCAAGTATGAGCCAAAACTTCCCATGGTGACAGAGGATCCTACATTTATTTGTGCTAGAAGCTGAATTCTGCAGCTTCCTCTGCCAGCCCTGCCACAGCCATGTCAGCTGCCACCAAGCAGGGGACAATGCCTGTGTCCCGTGGGAGGAGGGTCCTCCAGCATGGGGGAGGACTTTCCCCACAACTCCGAGGCACCGGGGATTTCCTCAGGGTTCAGGGAAACCAAAGCCCTCTGCGAGTGCTGGGGGGTCCCCTCCTGCCTCCTCCACCCTGGTACTGCAAAACTGAGACTGAAGCCGTGCCCCAGGAGTGGGAAAGCAAAGTGGTTTCAGCAGGTTCCCAGCCAAGTGCCAGGTAGATCTTTGCCCCCAGGAAGGTCGTTTGCTTTCTTGTAGGTGATTCCTTACAGATTAAGGGTCTGGGGAGAACACAGGATAAAATACCAAGGTTTTGAGAGACAATTTACCCAGGAGTAAATCTGCTGCTGTTCTCAGGCAGAAGCAGAGGACACGTGAAAGTGAATCAGGATCCTGAACGGGGAAGAAGATGACCTTCCAAAAATTAATCTTGCTACTTAGCACAGAACAAAACTAGAATTTTTCAAGCTGCATTATTGCTCCTTTGGTTTGAAGCTCTTATTAGTGACTGCTTATGGCAGTAGTCTTTTGTAACTCAGAGCCAGTGTTTTAATCCATCCCTCAAACTAACATCCTTGAAAAGGATTTAGATACCCTTGGTTTAGCCTGTCCTCAGGAATTCATGAGAGACATTGAATTCAGCTCCCTGGGAGTGCAGAAGCCGGGATTCGCACAGCCCAGCTCTGTGATCACTGCAGCAGCTCTTCATCAGGCTGCTCTCCCAAAACCAGAGAAATCCAGGAGGAATTGTGCCCGAGCAATGTATCTCAAAGCAGTATGATGGAGAGCAGCAGAGAAGGGGTGGTTTGGGTTAAAGAGCCAGCCTGTGGACAGTGCAAGGCCAGTCATGTCCTGCATGACTCGGGGTGACCGTGTCACCCTCTCTGTGCCCTGGGCTCCATCCGGACCCAGGGAAAAGGGCATTTTTGCACTTTTTGTGCCTCTTCCAGCCAGTGGAGAAGGTGTTATGGTGACAGGGGACATTCACATCGTCTGTGACACCCAGCCCTTGTGTTCACAGGAGGAGGGATTCACTTAGCAATCACACTGGCAGTGGACCACGCAGCACCTGGTCCAGCCACCGCCATTCACGCCCCCCCCCCAGAGCCCCCCGTGCCCGGGGCAGAGGGTTGAGAGCCAGTCACGGTGTCCTCGGAGCTGCAGTGCTGCAGCCTGCTCGGAGCCACTTCAAAAAGCGGCCCTAATATTTTCCCTTTCGCATTTCCCACAGCCACAAAAGCCTCATCTGGGAGAGATAATTGCTCGGGCTCCCTGCCCTGAGCATCGCCCCGCAGCTCCCCTCTCCCAGCGGTGGGGAAATGTCAGTTTTTCCAGCTGCCCTTCCCGGCCGGGCCCCGCACGGGCGCGGTGCCAGGTGCGGGTTTGCCCCAGCGCCCACACGAACCCTGACGGCTCCCGTGGGGCAGAGCCCGGGCCGCGGGGCGGGACGTGGCCACGCTCAAGCAGCAGATGCTGGAGAAAACCCCTGGCTTGGCTTCGTGCCCCGGCCCGGGGGGTGATGTCCGCACCCCAGGTCCCGCGGGGAGAGGTCCCGTGGAGGGGGGGAATCCCCCGGGGGAGTTTCCACGGGGAAGGATCGCACGGCGATGGGAGGGGACCCGCGGGTGGCTCCTCCGGGAGGGGTCTCCACGGGAGGGGTCACCCGGAGGGCCGGTCCC
>VZRW01004581.1:187204-218075 GCA_013398125.1 Aegotheles bennettii | reverse complement strand
GGGGCATCTGTGTTGCACTGGTTTACACTATCCAGCTTCTTCCTGCTGGGAAACTTTATCTGTGGAGAAAGGGAAATTCCTTTCAGCCCCCACAGTTTTTCAGAGTGTTGTGATCTGACTCTTTACATTTCCATGTGTTGCTTTGTTTGACTTGAATGGGATTTATCTTAAAGCATAAGTGGAGGCATCCTGCTCCTCTCGGCAAACCTGTCACGTGGCTGCTTCCTAAAGCTGTGCTGGGTTTCTAAAATTGGTGTTCCCTGCTGGATACCGAGTGATTAGGCCTGTTAATAGGTGACGGTGACTAAGGAGGTGTCATGCTTTAATCCCATAAAGAAATGCCTGGCTGTAATGGGCATGACCCGGAGGTGTGCTTGGGAGCAGTCTGTGGTCTGTGTTGCATATTTCAGACCTCACACTCTGTGCCTCCTTCACTCGAGATGCTCGAGGTTTCCCACCCTGGTAGGCTGCAGGCAGGGGGAGCAGGAGGCAGCCACCCAGCTCTGAAAATCCTGCACCAAACAGGCAGGAGGGACCAGGGACTCTGCTGGCACCACACGCTCAGGTGAACCTGCAACTGGAGCATCCTCAAATTGGCACCTCCAGCAAAGACTTGGCAAATGTCCCCCATTAAAGGGCTGTTCCAGTTGCTCAAAGGTCATGCATTAAATTGCCATGTAACTGTGCAGCTTATCTCTAATTAAAAAAAAAAAAATAGAAAGCAAGGATCCCTGCTTCCCCTCAGGCTTACTTGAGACAACTGAATTGAAATAGGAGGATGATGGACAGCTTGTGCCAGATGAATGCTAAATGCTAAATGATTTCCCTGCTTTCCCTGGAGATTGATGTTTCCCCCCCTCAGGCAGCAGCTCCCAGCAGTGGTTCAGCTCCTCTAAGCCATTCTCGGGCATTCCCACCTGTGCACCACGCAGAAATCACTGCTTCCAGAGCAAACGGGCAGCATTCCCCTGCTTTCCTGCAAGCCCCAGATACTCAAAACCAGTGACCTGAAAAAGAAAATAAAGAAAAGAAAAAAAAAGAAGGGTATTTAAAATACAAGCTTGTTGGCTTGGAGCAGGCTGGCACGGGGGACACTCGGTCTTGTCTCCTTCAGATGAGTGAACTCTCTCTCGCCTTGCTTTTAGGATTATTTTTTTTTCAGGTAGGTGACCACTCTGGAATTTTGGGTAGTGTGAAAAAAAAAAAAAGTAAATTTAAAGCTTTTTGTACAACAGTTAAAAATTAAAAGAATCAGAAGGGCCATTAAAGTGGAAGGCAGTGGTTAGCTGTGGTCAGGAGGGTGTGCAGGAGTTGGGGAAGGGACTGGGGGAGTGACAGCCATGGTGATAATGGTTGTGTCTGACCAAAGGAGCTGGCTGTGCTGAGTGCAGCCCTGGGCTATGGGTGAGCAGGACCCTGTGCCCCAAGAGGTCAAATCTGGGCTCCACAGAGTCGTCTGTGCAGTCCCTACCTTGAACTAGTTAATGTCTTACAGCAGGATGGTTCAGCGTCCAAAGAAAACACACTGTGTAAATGCCTGGCTGCACCTGGGCAGCCTGTGCGGGAGGTCACAGCCTGTGCTGGCACCTGGCACATGTGGACATGTCTATGTCCTCTCCAGGGGTGGCTTTTTGACAGAGTAGATCCATCCTCAGTCACTGTAACTGGCCCCTGAAATGTTCAAATCCAGCGACCTTACATAGTTTGACTTCTCCCTAACACAAAGGTGTTTTTCCCTCCTGATGCTGGAAGGTGAAGCATCCTTTCCTGGTGAAGTGGCCAAGCTTTTGCTGCAGGTGACATCTCCAAGGAGTGCAGCTGGGGAGTGGCATACCCATGGTTTGGTGGGACTTGAGCGTATTCATTACTTTGTGTATGAAGGTGCTGGCAGATCAGGGAAGGGCAGCAGGACACAAGGCAGGAGCAATAAACAGGGGATTCCCTGGGTAGAGGGCATGGCAGCAATTTTTGCTCTGGATGGAGTGTTCTGGTACCTCTCACTGCCTGCAGGAGCGTGCCCAGATGGGGACATGTGCCTGGCTGGCAGCTCTGGCCATGCCAGTGAGCATTGCTCTGCCCTCTGGCACCAGCTCAGTCCCTTCCCCAGGGTTCCCCCACCACTCCTTGACAGTCGGCTGGGGGTCTCTCAGTGTGCCTGACTTTCTCCTTTCTCCCCGTGCAGACTGCAGATACACGTGCCACCAGGAATGCCGCAGCCTCATCCAGCTGGACTGCCGCCCGCCGGGCCAGTGCCAGAGCCAGCTCTCACCTGAGAGCACCCTCCTGCCACCCTGCAGCCAGGTACACGGGGGAGGGGACTCTGGAAGGGGGGGCAACAGCCTCATGGTGACCAACTGCAGCTCCTTCAGACCTGATTCCGTGCTCCTGAAGGGGGGATTTGTGTCAGAGGGACCCCCTTGGTCCTGCAGACCCAGCCAGCACCCGCTCATGGGTTGCCAGTATCCTGTGCTGCATCCCGTGTGCATCCCACCTATGTGCCCTGCCTGGGGGGTGCCATCTGCTGTGATGGAGGTTGTGCACTGGGCATCCCCCTCACCGTAAATGCTTAAGCTATATCGTGTTTAAAATGCTGTTGGCCCAGAGCAGAGAGGAGCAGTGCCCAGTGGGGACATCGCCAGCCCAGCCTCATCCCAGTGCCTGGGCATTAAATTGTGTCCCAGTGCCAGGGCAAAGTGCTTGGCAGGGAGCAGCAAAGGTGCATTTCTCCTGCTTCTTGGCAGAGCACAAGCATGGATTTTACAAGGAGCTCCAGCTTAATAGCCTTGATTTAAGAGTTTGAGTAGTCCTGGGGGATTGAGACTCTGCAGATCTGTATTAGGGATGTGCAGTAATCCGCAGGGCTGCTCCGGAAGGTTTAGCTCTTTGCTTAATCCCCCTGAGGGTCCCGTGGTGTCCGTGATGCTGGCAGTGGGTGTCTGCTGGGACAGGCTGCAGTGAGGCTGGATGGTGCCACAGGAGTTGAGATGTAAGATATTTAATGCTGGAAGCTTAAAACATTGCTTAGGGACCTGCCTGAAGGGGATATGACTTGCCCAGAGCCTTGTCAATCTCTATGTGCTCTTCAAAAACTGTATTCTCTCCATTGTTATAACCATGCATTTATATTCCTCTTTGTGGAGGACCTTGATGTGCTCATGCAAAGTTGGAAGTGACAATGTGCACTTTCTCAAGGAAGATGTGGGGGTTCTGTTGGGTGCACGAAGAGCTGGTGGTGGGGTTTGGTGGTCATCTGTGCTTTGCTGTGCAAGGTCTCCGGAGCCAGGAGCTCCTGGTTTGGGCTCTGAAGCATTTGCTGGGCTCATCATCCTTGGGAGGGAAACAGTGGATAATTGCAGCTTGGAAGAAAATGGTCAGGAGGGAACATGAAGGTGGATGAGATCTATCCTATAAGTTATGCACTGCAAAGGGACACTGAGCAGATTCTTCACTGAGCCTTGATGTGTTTGAATAAGGGTGGGAAGCCAGGTTTGTGTGTGTTTACATCTCCATCAGGTGTTGTTGGGGTTCCCCCAGTGGCGTGAGTAAAACTTGATCTTTTTTTTCTATTTTATTTTTAAATAAAGGGTGGTTTCTTCTTCAGGGTGATGACAGCAGCTGGGGGTTATTGATGGTCCTAATAATAAACACAGAGGCTGTGCTTCGGGGCCGTTCATCACTCTGACGTGTCTCTGGGCATCTTGTGCCCAGGAAACAAAAATATCTCTGATTACAGCAGCAAACAGAAACTCACAAACCCACCCCGAGGCCATGCTCAGGGATTGCTCCTCTGAACCCTCTGCACAGCAAAGTGCTGTCAAGAATCTCTTACCTGTGCTGGGGTTCGGGGGGCTGGGAGCTGCAGGGACTGGTTTGAGGGTGAAGGAGGGTAAATCACTGCATTAAAGCTCCATTCTTAATGGATAATGGATGATCAGGGAAAAATCATCTTCAAGTTTACTTGACCTGAGCCCATAAAGCTGAGTACACAGCCACGTTCCTGGTGTGCTGCTGTTGGCTGAGCAGGTTTTGCTGCTCAAAAGGAGGAGGATGAAGGGAAAACAGTGTCAGTGTTCCAGAGGCTCACAGGGTGCCTGAACACACTGGCAGGGGAAAAAGGGGATTGCTCACTGGAAACACCAGAAACTTAAATTAATAGCTGGCATGGTTCGAAGTCATTAAATAGTATTATCAAATATAAGCAAACGAGAGGCATCAGAGAAATAGCTATTTAATATCCTGTAGTTAAGTGCTGTTACCATGTAATACCAGGCATTAATAATTTGGGCTTTGATCCAACAAAGTACTTGAGCGCATTATGTTTGGGTTCCAGATCAGCCTTCCTGGGTGAATCCCAGACTCTGCTGAAGCTGAGCCTCGGCTGGGCTCAGCAGCACCTGGAGTCTGGTCCCTGGTTTTGGCAGAGCTGGTGCAGGTTATCCCTGGGGAGTTCTCTGTGCAGGTAACCACTAACTGGAGCTGCTGCTGAACCAACAGGTCAAAATTACTTGGGGTCTTTTTTTTTTTGTCTGGTTGTCTTTTATGGGGCTGATCTCCCAGGCAGGTGGACCACAGTGAGGGCTCCTTGGAGAAACCCATAGAGCAGTGCTGTGGGAGTGCATCCAGCTTGCACGGGGCACTGCAGAGCTGGCTGCACCCTGTCCCCATGGTGAGGACTCGACGCCTGTGCCGTTCATCTGCCCAACGCTCACTTTCTGCTCGTGTTGCACATGCTCAATTCAAGCCTCTTTCTCCTCTAAATATAGCCTTGTGAAGCTGAGGAGGTTTGTGCCACTGCAGAAGTACCAGTGCTGCTAAGAGGAGGGCTTATTTATTTGCAGCCTTACAAGTTGCTTTGTAAATGTGCCATTTGGATTCTTGCCTTCCTCTTTGAGATGCAGATGTTGCATCCTTGACGTTCGTATTCACGGTTTGTATTCAGGGGATGCTGCTGGCTGTGGGGTACAGAACCATCAAACCCTTGCAGCAATTTAAGTCCTTCAGCTAACAGATACAGATGGAAGGGTATGAAATGCCAGCTGCAGCCTGCTAAGAGGGGAAGAGGTTTTCATGAAGCTTGTGTGAAGATCTTGGAGCCCTTTTGAACCAGCCAAAGGAGCCCTGTGACCTGAAGCCCCAGTTTCCAGGGATGGTTTGCTGATGGTCCTGCTGCAGAATGTCAAGCTGGGGATTAGAGCCAAGGCTTCCTGTGGAAAAGTAGCACTTGGTGAAGGGGAGGGTTGTGCCTTGGAAAGGACTCTGAAGGCATTGACATAGAACAGCCATCAGGGCACGGCGGTGCTGTCTCTCTGCTCAGCTGGTGGGTGTTGAAGAAGAGCAGTAACATTAGGGTGAGGATGGTGGGCTGCTGCTGCAGGCTCCCTGTGAGCAGTGCCATGAGTGCTCTGGGAGTTGTGTCTGATCCATCATTTTTAATAACTATCAGTGAGCTACTTTTGATGACTCTGGCTTTGCACATCCACCGCCAGAACATCTGGTGAGGAGTCCTGCAAATCTGATCGTGCGTGGCCTGGGAAAGCACTCCTCCTTTTGGTGTTAAACTTGGCACACTTCATGTGAACATCCCCTGGGATTTCATCCATTTGGGTACATCACATCCATCACATTTGGGTACTCCCCAGTCCTTCCTTTCCAAGCCCAGGCTGCCCTCGGGCATGGAAACCTCCCTCTAGTCTGCCCTGCCCAGCGTGGTACCTCTTGCAATTCTTTATTCTTACTTGGATGAGCTGGCTGGGTCTTGCGCAAAATATTTGAGCTGTGGGTGTAGGATGGATTTATTCAGTGGCACGATACTCTCAGGCCTTGTTCACTCTTTCTTTCCTGAAATATGGTGGAGAATTCTTAGCATGTAGATTAATGCTGCATTGCCTAAGCAGAGTCCTTTCCCCATGGTGCTCCCAAATACCTGCCAGTTTCCATTTGAGTGGGGAGAGCCTGAGCTGGAGTGTGCTGCATCCCCATGGATGCACAGCCCTGGACAGGAGCCCCATTCCCCTGCCCAGCTCTCCAGAAATACCTGTGATCTTCACCATGAAGGAAGGTCACAGCTGCTTAAAGAGCTGCTGGGGACAATGCAGGGATTGGTGGGGCGGTGGTGGCTCTGGAAGGGATGGAGGAGGCAGCTCTGGGGATGGGACCGTGCCAGGCTGGGTTCCTGCAGGGCTGTGGGGCAGAGGGGAGCAGGGCTGATGCTCTGAGGCTCTTCCCAAGGCCAGCACTGCATTTCAATCCATCTGGAGTGGGTGCTTCTTGCAAACAGAACCGAGGAGCTCAACGGCGTCTTCCTGGGCTGGATCGAAGCTGCCTCAGCCGGGTGCCAGCGCTGCTGAAATTGCTCCTGCAGCTCTAAAATTAGCTGCAGAGTGGAGAGGCACCCACTGTCTCCTTCAGTGTGGTGACCAGGGCTCCTGGCACGCCAAGGAGGGTCCGAGGCCACGTCCTCACCAGCCTTCCCACCTTTGGGCAGTGTGGACGGGCTGGGTCCAGCCTGGACTCACTGCCCTGTGGCAGCAGATCCAGTGCAGCTCTCGAGGATGCGCTCGCAGGGAAGGACCAAGAGGCCAGTGATGTATTTTGGGTAGCAAAGGGGGTACCGGGGGGCTGGGCAGTGCCCAGGGCCAAGCTCAGCGCCTCGGCGTGCAGCTGGGTGAAAGATTTTGCAAGAGGAAGTGTTGGGGCTGCGCAGAGCGAGGTCAGAGCAGGAAGGGGAGGTGATGCTGTGCGGGCACCCGGGGGACCCGGCGGCGGGTGGGGAGAGAAGCCGGGGTGCCAGGAGCGGGGGCAAAGCGGCAGCTCTGCCCCTTCCATGCTGCGCAGGGAGGCGGGTGGAGGAGGAGAGGGAAGGGTTACCCAGCACGGCTGCCTGTTAAAGAGAAATAGCTCCGCTGGCTCCGGAGGATGAGCAGAAGGAGCTATTGCAGATAAGCGCCGGCGAGCCGAGGATGTGAGAGCGGGCGCTGCTGGCGCGGGAGCCGGAGCGGGGACCCCCGATGCTCGCCGGCCCCTCGGCTCTGCCGGGCTCCCATGACCATCGGCAGCAGCATGAGCAGCGGGTACTGCAGCTTGGATGAAGACCTCGAGGATTGCTTTTTCACAGCAAAAACCTCTTTCTTCCGGAGCGCACAGAACAAGGTCCCCGCCAAGGTAACAGCTTAAAAACTAGTGAGAAGGGCTTGCTGGGGGCAGGCGGGGGGGTTTGCTGGGGGATGTCGCTGATCCTGCACGTTCGGCTGCAGGTGCTGCCAAAATGAGCTTTGCAGCCAGAGCAAGGCAGAGCTGCCGGGGGGAGGAGGGCTCTGCCAGGCTCCCGGGGAGGGGGCTGCGTTGCTGCGGATTTTTCTCAGCCATGTCTTAACCTTTTGGTTGTCCCCGGGGGATCCACAGTGGAGGAGCCGACTCCAAATGTGTTGGGGGTTTTTTTTCTCAGCTTCAGGGAGGCAGGCAGCAACCTTCCAGCTGCCATCCACTGGTCAGGCTCCTGGCCAGGGACCTGTGGTTTGGCCTTGCAAATGATGTGCTGCTGGTGAAAATTGCACCTGCGAGGTGGATAGGGAGATGGGAAAGTTACAGGGCTAAAATTAATCTGCAAAGTTATTAACACAGTGATGGATCTGGTCCTTTGCTGGGTGCATGTGTCTGTCTTGGAGGAGAGAGCACTTGGCTGGGCAGTTTCACCCCGGGAGGAGGTTTGTGTATCAGTCATGTTGCCAAGGCTGCTTCATGGGTTTTTAAGTGTTTATTTTTTTTAAAATAATAAAAAAAACCCCAACATCATCATGAACTTTAGGGCCCCAACCAGAACTGAGCATAAAAGGAGAAGGTGCTGCTGCGGAAGTGGGGGTTTCGCTCGGGAACAAGAGCCCTGCGGTGCTGAGAGATGAGATCTGGCCCGGGGAGCAGCTTTTGCACTTCGAAATCCCCCTAAAGCAGCAGCTCCGATGCACTCCTGCTCGGGCTCTGCTGTATTTGCACTGTATTTCTATTTGCAGGTGCTTCAGGGCTCAGCTCCCTGCAGCGTGGGGGCTGCGGGGCTCTCCTGGCGAGCAGGGCTGCTCTCTTTGGGGGGGGGGGTTTGACCTGGGGGAGAGTTCAAACCAAGTGGCACAACTTTATTTTAATTTTAATTCTTTGAAGGAAGGCTCCCTCGGGTTTAACGTGGGATATTCCCTGTTGGCCAGCAGCTCCCTCTCGCTATGATTAACCGACACGTACTGCTGGTTTTTAAATGTCATTTGATGATTCATTCGTGTAGGAGATGTAGAGGAGCACGGTGCTGGTGCAATCGGTGCTGTGCCGGTGTAACGCTGCTCTTTTGGAGCTGGGGCACTGCAGATCCTCCTCTACCTTTTGAAATCAGCCTGGTTCGTGCCGAGTTCTCCTTTGCAGAGGGGTTGAGGGCTGCTGCAGCCCCTTTTTGCCTGGTTCCTCACCATGACGTGGTCAGCAGACTTTGTGGCTGCTGGAGAAGATGGAGCTTTCTGGGGGTTTGGTGTTACGGGGAGGAAATGGTTCCTGTGCATGGAAAAAAAACAACAAACCAACAAACCACACTGAAAAATTGCTTCTTGAGCAAATGATGTTGTGCAATGGGTCTGTGTGCGCAGGTGGGTCCTTGCATTTCTCTGGCTGGGGGTGGAAACCACCCTCGAGCCTTGGCAGGAGGTGATTTTAGGGGGTTCATGGTGTCCTGGTGCAGGTCATGCAGGAACATGAGGCTGGACCTCGGCTCTGGCTGAAGCTGACCCTGGAGCGTGATTGGGAGGAGGTGGTGGTGGTGATGGTCTGGTGAGGCTGGGCTGGATGGCACACGGAGGAGGGCACGTGCCTGGGAGCAGCCAGTGAGGCAGAGGGACAGGGCACAGGCACAGCCCCAAGGTGGACCTCTCCCTTGGGGTTTTGCTTCACTCCCTGCTCCTCCTCTTTTACTTGGTATCGTACTTCTCTAGAGCAATGTTCTGGGGTGTGGAACGTTTCCACCACCGCCATGGCTGCACGTGGCAGCAGCATTATGTTCCACCACCAAGTATGGGATCTGCTTGTGGCCATGTGCAAAAAACCATCAACTTGGACCCAAAAGCAAGTTCACCTGTGTGTTGACTGTGCTGGGAGAGTGAAGGGGATGTGGCTCTGCCTGGGGCATGGAGTGATATCCAGAGGGGAGGCAGGTCCATAGGGGCTTGGGGCACAGGGATGGCCCTGGGGCACCTCTCCTGGGGGAAAGGGACTTCTCCTGGCCTTGCGAGTTCTCCAACATCTGCTCCTGAGGGTCAGTGGGTCCCTCTGACCCACCCAGTCTCCCTGGTTGGGCTGGGGTCTCGCCAGGCTGGTCTTTGCACACACAGACAGTGGTGTGGTCAGGAACCTGTGGTCTTGTCCAGTCCAGACGCCCCTGAGATGGAGCCCCCTGGTTGGACCTGCTCAGCTCTTGCTGCTGAGCAGCGATGTGGCAGGAAGAACCGTTTCTAAGTGAAATCTCCATGGCAATCAAAACACTGAGCCCATCTTCTCTTGCCTCTAACCTCTGAAATGCAGCGAGGATCCTTCTCCCCCTCTCTAGAGATGTGCTGCAAGGTGAGAGGCTGTAGGAAGGATGCTCTTCAGCTGGACATGCAATGTGTGGAGGTGCAAACCAATAAATAGAAAAATTGGTCATGAAGGCTTCATTGTTGCCTTTCTTGGCTTAGAATCACTCTTTTGAGTATGTCACCATAGTCATGATAGCCCCTGGGGTTTTTACGTTCCCTGTAATGGCCTGTCACAAGCTCACAGCTCATTTAGATGAGTGGTAGATTATGAAGAGGAGGTCAGTGTGGGTGACTCGCTGGGATGTGGCTGCCCCAGCCCCAGGCCATCGGCATTGTGTGGTGCAGCCTTTTCCTGGGACACTTGTTCTGGGCAGCTTTTATCCTGCCAAGCATCAGCCCGAGTGCCAGATGAGGCTCAAGTCCTTTCTTACAATTAAGATGTAATGTAGGTGAGGGCAGGGGAGCCCGTTTGCAGCAGGCAGTGATGGGGAGGACACGGGCATGTGTGCTGCTGTGGGTGCCCCAGGCCACCGTGGCTTGGTCCTGTGCAGCCCATGGGTGCCTGCGTCTCTCTGGGTTATTTTATGGCAGTTTCATAGGGGATGCTAACCCCCTTGCCTGCTGAATTTACGTCATGCTAGCAAGCTGCCAGTGGTGGTTAAGCTCTGGCATCCATGGCTGTGCCATGTTCTGCATCAGGTCGGCTGAAGCATCTTGGCAGCTCCAGTCTCCCAGCGCTTTCCTTCCAGTCACACGTGAGGGTGGTGCGATGGGAACGTGCTGGTTTTGCAGGCACAGAGGTCATGGTGTGCTGCCACATGGCCAGGCCATCCCCGAGGGTGTCTGGTGATGCTCTGTCCTGGTTTCCATCCAGGAAAGCCGCAGGTCCAGCAGTGACAGCCTGGGTTCAGCATTACCGAGCTGTTGTTTTGTTAAGAGCTCGTTTCATCCTGTCCCGGTACAACAGGAAATGTGGCAACGGTTTATGGTTAATAGCTTCTGTTTTTCTTCCTTCAGTCAGAATTGCATATTCTGCAGCAGAAACTTTGCAAAACCCAAGGTCCGGGTCGATTTGTGAAAAGCAAGAAGCAGCTGATCTAATCATACATGAGGGAAGGAGCAGCTCCTCCCTTCCCAGGGCTTCCCCCGGGTGCTGCAGGGCTGGTTCGGGTCCTGCTCAAGGGTGGGTTTGGTGCTGTCAGGCAGAAAAGCAGATTCTCCAGCCGTGGGGATGGTGTGGTTGCAGTTGCCAGGCGCTCGGGGCACAGCAGCTGCTGGGAGCCCTGTGCAAGGTCGTGGGTTGTGGTTCCCAGCACAGGTCGGTTCCTCTCTGCACACCTTAAATTGTGCTGGAGTAGGAACAGTTAAACCATCTGTCACTGGCATGGGAGCTTCACAAAAGCAAATTAATTCCACAGCAGGTGCAAGATGGCATAAACTGACCCTAAGAGAACATAATGGGGCTGTTAAAACCTGTGTTAGTCAAATTGTCATAATGCAGAGTTTTATTCAGCTGCACATGGGAGGGGAGAGAACAACCTGTGGCTGTGGCTGCATGATCCTGTGAACTGCCAGAGCTGAGCCAAGGGTTGAAATCCCATTTCCTTGGGATGATCCTGAGGTCAGGGTTTGCTCTTCCAGCTGCAGCCGAGGTGCTGCTCTTGGGGCTTGGCTGGGCAGTGGGTGCTGGTGCTGGTCTGCTCCTGTGAGCAGATCCTGGGGTCTGTGGGTGCTTTGCCTTGTTTGGGTTAGCCAAAACAAATAGATGTGGTAAATAAATAAATGATGGGCAGCATTTCTTTCCTAGTATGTTGTCCCAGACCAGGGTCTGAGCATCAGGAAGCTGTGGGAAGGTGGTAATTTGGGAGAAGTTTTGTGTGGGTGGGAGCTGAGCTGCCTCCTGCCTTTCCCAGTGCTGCTGGGGCAGCAGGAGAGGGGCAGAGCTGCCCTCCTGCCAGAGCAGCAGATCCCAGCTCCTCTGGGGAGCAGAATCCCATCTCTGCTAGGGGGGGTTGGGATGCTGAGCAAGCCCAGGGACCCGCAGGCACGGCTGCTCTGTGTGGATGAGGCAGGATGCTGGGCAGCAGTGAAGATGTGCAGGGACACGGTGCGAGACCTGTGACACGATGCCACCAGCACCACGTCCCCAAGCCAGGCTTCCCACTCCTCCTCCTGCCAGGGATTGGGGTTCCCTGGAGCGTGAAGCCATTGGTGTCTGCTGTGAGCCTGCTGTGAAACACCGGGACCCAGCACCCTGCCAGGCTCCCGCGGTCCCCTCCATGGGAACCAGCCCAAAGCCCTTAATTGCTGGCACACGGGATGGGATGTCCCTCAGCTGGAACCATTGCTGTGCTGGAGAGAAGCACATTGCAGTGACAGGGATGGACTGAGCTGCTCTGGAGGGATGCTGGTTTGTGCCATGAAGTGCAGCGTGCGTGCACACCGTGGCTCCTGCTCCCTCCTCATGCAGGAGGGAACATTCCAAGGGTCTCCTGGCTCTCTTCACTGTGCAGTTTGGGTGGGGGCCAGCCCTGGTGGGTGCCAGCACGGTTCTCCAGCACTGTGAAATGGGTGACATGAGGAAGTGGAGGGTTTCTGAGCTCACATCTTCCTTTTAAGTTAACGGAAGTTTTGTTGGTTTTCTTTTTTTTTTTCTTTTCCCCAGCACTAATCTTGAAAATCTCTACCTCTGCCATTATTTTCTGGCTCCCACGCCAGCCCAGCACCTGCGTGCAGCCATGTAAGACCTATTGCAGTCAATGGACTGCAGTGCAGTGTGTGCCTAAGGGCTTTGGCAAACCGGGGAGTTGAAATTGCCACTGTGCTAACTGAACCTTTATTTGCAATTCTTAAACACCCCAGGAAAGCTTTGCTTTTATTTTCTTAAGGCGCTGAACAAGGAGACTGCAATCCCGTGTGTCAGTGCCTCCATTGGGTCACTGTTCCAGGTCTGTGTTTGAGAGGTCTCCTACTGTTTGTCTGCATCAAACAGAAATTGTGAAACTCGCTTGGGAATCACTTGGATGAATTTGGGTCTCTCGAGTCTCAGGACTGTAGCTGGCTTGCCAGATTGCAGCCAGGATTTCAGCTGGTCCTGCGCTTGATTCTCCTCCTAAAAGAAATACCATGGCTAGCCTGGGGCAATACTGGCTTATTTACAGCTGGCTGCATCCCTGGCTTTGTGCTGCCTGGGGAGAGATGTCCCAAAGTTGCTTTTTTTTTTTTTTTACCCCTTTTTTCCTTCTTGGAGGTTTTTGTTCTGTACTGGCCTCGATAGCACATCCCTTCACACGTTCTGCTCTCTGCTAAGGTCTGAGCAAGCCCACGTATGATCCGGAGGGCTGCTGGCAATTCCCAGCAGTGCTGGCAGAAGGGATTCACAGCCTGTCTCTGGGGAAGGTGGGGAGCTATGGAAAGGCAGCAGAGCCCTGCAAGATCCAGCCCGCTGAGCATCATCCAAGACACACACAGGCTTGTTTGCAGCAGCTCCAGATTTCAGGATACTGAATGCTGTGCTTTAGAGCAGATCTGCTCTCCCAGTGGGATGGAAAGCCCCTTTGCTGGAGGGCTTTGGGTAACCCAGGCTAATGTAGCATCAAACCTTGAGGCACAAGATGAGCCTTGTGTAGGGAGTTTCCAGTGGTCTCATGGCAATGAAGTCATCGAGGCTTCCTGAATGCCACTGCCAGATCCCAGCTCCCAGGGACAGCCTCAAGGGGCTCTGCAGCTGCCAAGGCTGCACTTGAATTCTTAGGGTGGGAACACAAAATCCCTGCCTGTGTGTGCTGATGCCTCCTTCCCTGCCTTCTGCAGCTTTTGGGAGAAGAGAAGAGCTTGCTGGTTCCTGCGTTCCCGTGGTGCCTGAGCGTGCCTGGGCTCTGCCGTCACGCCGGGTGTGATGCTGCAGGACAGCATCCTGACATCTTGTTCCTGGGGTGCCCGTGGGCCTTGGCAGCCTGTGCCATGGTCCTCGGGCAGATGGGAGGTGGGAGCATGGCTCAGGCTCTCACTCGAGGCTGCTGCAAACCCTCATCTCTGCAGAAAACCATCTGCAGCTGCTCCTGGTGCCTCGGCAGAGCCTCCCTCCCTGCTCCCCCGACACTGTTCTTGCTCTCTCCATCTTGTGTGTCCCTGGAGAAAGGTGGCCAGCATCCTGCCAGCTTTGCTTGCCTGCCTTTGAGCCGGGTGGCCAGAGACCTCCATGCAGGGGCAGGCAGGTCTCGGTGGTGGTTTGGATGCTTTCCTCCAGCGTTCCCTTTTTCTAACCCCATCCATTGCCGTTCTGCTTAAACCCTGGCTTGTGTTTGGGTAGCTTCTCCGTGATGGGATCGTGTTTTCCCATTATCCATTAGTGCCATCTCCACGTGTGACCTGCAGGTAAAGCCCACCCACACACCACAGCCATCACTTTGCCTCCCAGAAGGAAATTCCCCAAAACCTGAGCAAGAGAAAGTGCAGAAACGTGCAGCAGGAGTGAGTGGCTTTTTGTTGAAAATGGGGTTTAGAAGCTGGATTCTTTGCCCTGGTTTGTACTGGAACATCTTTACAGCTCTGTGCCTCAGTGTCCCAGTAACTGGTGGGTTTTGTGACTGGGGGACAGCGGTGGTTTGGGGCAGGATGTGGCATCCTGCATGTTTGATCCTGCATTTCCAGAGCAAGATTGAGAGCTGGGTAGATGCAGCGTTACCCAATACATAAACCAGCTAAAGTCTGTCTCTTCTGATTTCAGAATGTAACACAAACGGTAGAAGAAGAAAAACCTGAGCCTCTGACCCTCCAGGAGATCAAGCAGAAAATTGAAAAATACAATGCAAAAGTTAGAAACTGCCTCTTGATGAAGCTGGTACGTACGGGGCTGGTTTAGGTAACACAAAGGGCAATGCTGGTTTCCCTGGGCTGAGAACTGAGCCAGGCTGGAGGTGTTGAGATGTTTTTGTCTTCCTGACACTGGAGTGGGTCCTGCTTGGCATCCGTGATGGGCTATATGGAGCCAGGCTTTCCTCTTGATGTCTGCGTTTTTGTGGAGCTGAGGGCAAGGTGAGGGACTTGTTGTGGGACAGCTTGACCTTGAATGATGATTTATTACAGGGAGATGGGAGAACCCTGTAAGCAGGGAATAAAATGGGAGGAATATGGTTGGGAGATCCCGCTGAACACAGGAGACCTTCCCTGAGGTTCCAAATCCTCACTTAACTGCAAGTCCAAATGATGTGTAATGGTTTCCATAACTGAATGGTAGCAGTGTTGGTTTTAATTAAGACGAGGTTGCACGGACGTGAGGAAGGGATGAGTCAGTGGAAGGAACAGGAGCACATCAGTAATGACTAACCCAAAATTACTGGTTGCTTTTTACACGATTAATGAGAAACCCTCCATCTCTGAGCAGTACCGAGGGGTGGGAAGTCATGCAGTCACCCATGGGCTGCAGAGCTGTGGACCAGAAAGCCCCTCGTAGTGGGGGGAAGGCATGGCAGGGCTCCCTGGAGCCTGACCCCCCTCTCCTTTGCTTTAGAATGAGGATGGGACGTACACAGGGTTCATTAAAGTGCATTTGAAGCTGCGCCGCCCTGTGACGGTACCAGCAGGGATCCGGCCACAGTCCATCTACGATGCCCTCAAGGAGGTGAACCTGGCTGAGATGACGGACAAGAGAACCTCCTTCTACTTGCCACTGGATGCCATCAAGCAGCTCCACATCAGCAGCACGACCACAGTGAGCGAGGTGATCCAGGGGCTTCTCAAGAAGTTCATGGTGGTGGATAACCCTCAGAAGTTTGCACTTTTCAAGGAGATGCGGAAGGATGGGCAAGGTGAGTCCATGCCCTCGGACCCCCCAGCCTTCGTGGGGCTGATCAGTTTGTGCACTATTTTGTGTGACAAACATCATCAAAGTGTTTGTCTGGGACTCAGTGGTGTGTCATTGCCTGGATGTCAGACGAGCAAATGGCTTGGCTGCCACAAGAGGTGATGCTGCTGAAGCTAATGGGGCATCACTGGTTTTCAGAGGGGGCTGAAGTCCCCTAAGACCTGACTGAGATCGTTATGGATCTCGGATAGCCTCAGCTGTTCCCACTGTGATCCTGAGCAGCACGAACCACTCTTACCTGCTCCAAGTGACCTCCTGACTGTGGATCTCTGTCCCCTTGCAGTGCTCTTCCAGAAGCTCCCTCTCACCGAGTACCCCCTGTACCTCCGGCTGCTGGCGGGCCCCAACACTGATGTGCTCAGCTTCGTGCTGAAGGAGAACGAAACGGGGGAAGTTGAGGTATTTCAGACTCTCCCTTGGTTTCCATGTGCTGGTTACCAGCGTGGTGGAGCACGTGGCAGTGTCACAGGGCTGGGAGATGTGCATGGCGGGGGCAGCGTGGGTGGGAGTGGTGCCATGCAAAGCTCAAAGGACTGCACACACCTTACTTTAAAAACAAAAACACAGCAAAATCATTTATTGCTACTCAAGTATGTTGATTTTTAGGAAAAAAAATAATTAAACTTGAGCTGTGAAAATGCTGGGCCAGTTTTGATGGCCAGATTATGGTCTGTGTACAGAACCAAGCGACACCACCCCAGAGTTAATCCTCAATAACTAGATTAGCTAAACACCATAAGTAATCTGCTAATTTAAGTAGAAGCCAGGGACACTCGGGTAATAAATTCACAGTCAGTTTTTGGTTGCAATCATGCTCCCCACCATGATGAAGGTGAACGCTGGGAGCATCTGGTGGGATTCTGGCTCCCGTGCTGGAGTGGCTCCGTGCCTGGGGTGGTTCAGGACGTGCTGGAGGAGTGGGACTGTGGTTGGTGAGGACACGGCAGGAATTCTGCCTTCCCACAGCACTGCTGAGCAGACACAAAGCAGTGTTTATGGGGTGATGGCACTCACCAGCCTGTGGCCTGCCTGTCCCTTGCTGCCAGCCTGACGCGGTGGAGGTGGCAGCCGGAGCAGCCCGTCTGCTGCCACCCTGTGCCAAGAGCTTTGCTGAAACTCAGCCAGTTTCAATAACTCTGCAGTAAAATAAAGAGAACTGGCTCCTGCTGGGACCTCGCTCCCCCTCCGTAACAAGGAGTACATCAATCCCTCCCATCTCTGTTTCAGTTCCTTAGGGAGCTGTGTCCTCTCTCACAGTGGAACCTTTAACGTGCCTCGGTAAGGATAATTTTTATTAAATCTACAGGCTCAGGACTGGGATGGTCCTTTACACCATAGCCCATTATCCCATGTCTCAACATGATGCTGTGAGATTAAGCTACCTGGAGATCAGATACGTGTTTAAATCGATTTTATTGTTCCTCTTCACAGATTTTGGGGGAGGGGGAAACAAACTACAAAAGCAGTAAGGGGAATGGTGTGTGCTTACTGTCCCTCTGTTTCTGCAGTGGGATGCATTCTCCATCCCGGAGCTACAGAACTTCTTGATGATACTGGACAAAGAAGAAAAGGACAAAATCCAGCAAGTGCAAAGGAAGTATGAGAAGTTTAAACAGAGACTGCAAGAGACCTTGAAAGAAGCCAGAGGCAAGCCTGGATAACTCTGCAGGAGGCACTGGGCATCAGACTTAAGCTAGATATTATTTTTAAAATTAAGAGACTTCTCAGGACACCTTATAGTGGTCACTCTCCCTCTTCATCCTTCCATTAAGGACTGGCTCACAGCACCCATAAAATGAACAGTTGACATTTTCTTCTTCTGGAACCTCTTATCCCAGGACCAGAGCCAGGGGAGCCCGTTTTAACCCTCTGCCCATCAACACCCCAAACACGGGTGCTGTTCTCTTTCCGGCTGTACCATCCCGTGGAGAAGCTTCATGGAAAACACTCAGTGTTTGAACCCACCAGGAGCCTCTACTGACGAATATTTTGAGCAGGGTCATGCTTGCTGTCACGCTCCTCCCAGGACAGAGGTGCTGTGGGTCCCTGCGTGTGCCCACGTGGGCGAGTTCTCATCTCGTAAGTGGAGCGCAGGAAGCAGCAGATGAAGCAGAGGAGGTTGCTGCACCCAACCATGTGGGTGTTGCAGCTGTGACCTATCCTGGACAGACCTGCTCAGGGCTAAGAGAGCCAGGGAAATGTCAAGTTACGGTACCAAGGCAGCTGCAACACCCCAACAGTCTGTTAGTAAGTATTACTGAAACTTGGTAAGATTAATTCCAGGAAGAGTCGTCCATTTGAACTCTAATTAATTTCCAATTTTGAAAACAGATGTTTTAGCAATTTAATTAAAGCCAATTAAAGCCAATAGCCCTGATGCTTAGCTGAGCTAGCCAGTGTTTTACCAGTTTTGTACTCTCTAGGATTTGGTACCTATGTTTTAACAAATTCTGTTTGCAAAGTGTAAGGATGATGGCTGGGACGTGGGCTGATGGCTCCATAGTGAATGTTCAGCAATCCATATCCCAGAGATTAACCCAGGAAAAATCAAAACCCCCTCTCACACATCAAGCTGATTTTTGAGCTATGAACAGGTCTGGCACTGAGGGAGAAGAGCTCCAACCAGGGCCAGGGTGCAGATGTGGCACCAGGAGCACAGGCTGCCCACGTGGGAACGCCTGAGCACCAGGAGGATGAGGGAACTGTCAGCCTCTGCTTTCCTCCCACTGCTCTCTCATGCCATGCTTCTTGTTAACCCTGCCCTCCCACTGCTCCTGCCCGTGATGTGCTGTCCTCTCCCTCCCTGTACTGCTCTGGACCTCTCGTGTCCTCCTTCCCTCCCTCCCCACTCGCAATGGGTGCTCTGCCTGCATGGCCAGGGAGGTCACCAGGTTTTGCTCTCTGCCAGGAGAGCAGAGCAGGTCTCCCTCCCCCTCTCTCAGGGCTCCCGCTGTCTTGGGTACATGCACTGTGCATCCTTCAACAGCCCCCCAGCTGGAGCATCAGATACTGCCATAACTCTAACCCTGACCTCGCTGATGCCAGGCAGCAATGGCTGAAGGGCAGGGAGGGCTCCAGGGATGCCAACCTGAGAGAGGACAATCCCCACGTTTACTCTGTGCTCTGTCTGAGCACAGCCAGGTTCAGTCTTCCCTCTGTTTACACAGGACACCACAACAAAGTGTAAAGAGAAAACAGAACATTAATGCTGGCCAGGCTGCAGTGGGGCACGGGAGAGGGATTCATGGTGACTTATGAACAAGTGTCCGTGACCCCACCTGCGTGAAGTGGGAAGGGAGACAACAGGTTATTGCATGATGGTTACCACGGAGACAACATGGAAGAGTCTAAAACTTACCTCAGTGCCTTTTTTTCCTTAAGTGTGAAAACTTTTGTGTTTGGGCTCAGGAGGAAGTTGGAAGGGGCTGTCAAGAGGCCTTGTCAGTCCTGTCCCCCATGTCCCTCAAGTACGGGTGTGATGAGGCTGCTCCTGTCTGCAGGACGAGGAACTGTGTTGTTTGTTTGAGGGCGACTGCTTGGGATTTATTTTTTTTTCTGGATTTATACTTGAGTATGTTTGTTTATAAGCCATTGAGAGAGTAACTGCATCACTTAAAGCCCCTTGGTTTGTATAAATGCCACTTTCTGCAAGCTCAGTTCCAGCTCGTGTTTTAGGCAGTAGTGTGGAAGGGTTTGCTAACAGGGCTCTGGCCCCTGGCCTGGATGGGCCTCCCTGCTGTACTGTACTCTGCACCCCATGACCTTTAACAACGTGGCAGCAGCCCAAACAGAGCAGCAGTTTTCATGCTCTGGGGCTGTTTGTCCATTTACAAGAATACTTATTACTTCATTATGCACTTGTGAAGTAATTTAAGTAACATTTACCTAGTGCTTCGAGTCGTGAAAGCACTGTATAAATACTTCTGTTTAGTCAAAACTGTAAAAACTGCCATGGGTTCTGAGAAGTAAGAGCCAGATGCTTGTTTTTAAATCCCTCATCTTTCTGGCTAAAGGTTGTAAGGCTTTCTTTTTTGTTGTTGTTTTTCTACTAGTTTTGGTGACTGTCTCCCTCTCCCTCCTGGAACCCAGCATGTCTTTGACATTGGTAGAAGGCATGGCTTCTTATGCAATTACCGTGAATGCTGCTGAAAACCTCCTGCAAAGGGCAGGGCTGTTTCTTTTATTTTTTCAAGATATGGGGCATTTGAAGGAATTAGTAGATCTTAAGTTATCAACACTCAGTTGAGCTGTGTCTAGGACAGAAGTACCAGCCCCTTCCTTAAGCGCAAAATCCTGTTGGCAGTGCCTTTGGTTAGAATATTGTCTTGCCTAGTTCGTGTGAATTTATTTTTCATGTCTAGTGTAAAACATGTAAAATAATGTGTATAGAATGGAATAGCAAAGCTTCTATGGCAAAGTGAAATGCATTTTTGCAATGCTGTAATTTATTTTTACTACTCCCTAGTAATTCTATGGCATTTTTAAAAAATGTCTCACTTCCAGCTTTTCTGAAGGTTATGAAACTACTTGTTCATATGCAGACAGTGTAAAAGACAACAATAATAAAACTGTCAATAATTAAAGAAATCTCTTTACCTTCTTTTTCTGGCGCCCTCCTATGGAACTTTCATGTATTAAGTCTAAAGGGAAAATACAGGAGTCCTTCCTAGAAGTGAATTTAAATTTCTTAATATAAAAATAATATAAACCCTAAAACCAGAGTTCATTCTAAGTGCTGAAATATCTGGTATTAATACCTGGGAATGTTTAAAAGGGTAAAATCTAAAACCAAGTGGGTTTTACTTCTGCCATGCACAATTCATGGCACAACATTCAACTGCTGTAGCACAATGTGTCGGAACATGCTTTGCTTACACTGCGGTGGAGGTGCTAAAAGATGCAAAGCAAGAATGTTGAACTAGCCAGAAGACTGGTGCACCACTATAAACTTCTAGAAAAATACATTGAAAAGGCTAATTCTAGGGGTATTATTCAGCTCTTTATTTTTATGAAAAATGAACAGCTGGAGCAGTATTATTATTTGGGTACATTCTAGACCTTGTAAACATCCAGGACTCGTTTTTGGATGAACAGGGCCTGTACATGATCCTTGATTTGTTGGCAGAACACTTCTATAAATAATGCAATCTGAGTAATTCTTACAGTAGATTTTTCTCCTACTTCTTCCGGCCAATCTTTGGAGCCTTCTCAAGGCCTTGAATATATTTCCGAGGTAGCTGGTATTCTTCTGCAACATAACAGAGTTCACTTCAGGTAAATATTCAGAGCTTGAGAATTAAAATCTGTATCTTGATGTACCCAGTCCCAGCTCGGTTCCAGCACTGACTTACCTAGCAGCATCTTGGTGAGATGATGGATTTGATTTCCCTGGATCTGGACCTGAACTCTGTCTTTTGCTCCTGGTAGTGGGGTGATGGTGGCACTGGCTTGTACTTTTTGTTGCAAAATGTTGGCCACACACTGTGGGTCTAGACCATACAGCTCAAGGTTCTTGATAATTGTCACCTGCAGGATTTAATAATTATTGCAAACATTACTGCAAGTCATGTCCTGTTCATCCCAGAAAAATGAGCTGCCAAAGCTGCTCTCAGAAGCTGAGCTTCTGCTCAAACCCCCTAATTTCAGTCCTCGCTTTTACCTTCTTATTTGATGATCTCTGTGCTATGGTTATGTCAATGGGCTCAATGTTTCCTTTCCTCACAATAGGTTCTTGTCCAAAAAATGTCACCTGGTGTAAGGGTAGCAGTCGTTCAAGGCACCTGAACAAAGTTTATACATCCAATTAGTCTAAGTACAGCAAGGCTGATGTTAACTGTGCTTTCCCAGCAAACTGGGCTTCAGAAATAAAGGAAGCTGCTGGAGATGCCTCAGAAGCATTGTGTGGTGAAGAAGCTGAAGGCAAGTTAAATATTGGAAACAATGCTTTTGTGTCAGATGCTCAGGCCTCTTGGATCTACAAGGTGGGTTTAGGTTGTAAATGCAGAAGTCACAGAAGTCATGCTGCACATAAAGAGCAGAATGACTCCCACTGCCTGAAGAGGGAGTGTTCAGCTGTCAGTTGCAAAGCATGGCTTTATAGATATGTACGAACAGGTTATACACAGAACCAGGTGCTGTTTGTTTAGGACACTTTCCCTGATAAGTGGCTAGCAGGTAAACAAACCCCCCCCCCCAACAACAGCTAATGCTAGGTGCTTGTTAAATGGTGAAGAATGACAATACAATGTTGTTGTATTACCAGTAGGAAGTTACAACTTAGGTAGCTCCACTAACATGTGACTGAGTTGCATGCAATAATCTGTGTGATACTGAACACTATGTTGGGAAAAGAGTCACCTGCTCAAGAGGTCATCCCATTTGAGGTGCGAGATTTCATCTTGTTCTGATTTATCTAACAGGCAGTCGCACAGAATGGCATTCACCTTCACAAAGCTACGAAACAAAAACACGCATTTGAAGCAAAGAATTTCACTTGTTTCCTTTAACTTCAGCATCTCCTGTGGAAGCAGGGTAGGACAACTTCCACGTCTACTTACTTTTTGTTTGTTTCATCAACCAACTCGTTTGTCTTCACATAGTTAATGATGATGTTTCTCACCTCACTGCTTGAGAGGATGCTGCCTTTTCTAAAGAGAAGAAAGAGAACTTTTTAAGTTAAAGTAATAAGTAGTTAGGGGTTGGGTTCTCTCACTGAGACAGAAGACAGCAACTACCCTGACTACATTTAGTAGCAACAGCTCAATACTGAAATACTTCTGCTAGGGAGTGATTTCCTGTTGCCTCATCTGCTGCATACCAGATAAAAGGCAAGTGAGATCTTTAAATTATCTGGGCACCCTCTTTTCAGTAAACCATACTGGGGGTGGACAGAATATGCTTTATCCAATGGTAAATGAAGACAATCCCAAGTAAAATGTATCCATTTTGACACTTGAGCTATCACCTCCTTCGCTGTGGGAGAAGTGATGCGAATACTTGCTAGTCACAGCCTCTTACCTTCTTCCCTTTGTGAAGCCATGAATATATTCTTGATTCCCATCACCTCTCCTCACAGCACCGCAGAGCCCTCCCTGTGAGGTCCAATAGTGGCAGCAGCACCAATAGGTTTGTCAGTCTCCCTCTTCATGTACCAATGGTTTTGTTGTACTTTTCTAGTGCTTACCTGTGTCCAGATTCCTGAAAGAGTGGGATCATTTTTGCTGAGACCCCATAAAGAGGAATGATTTCAGGAGCATGGTATGCTTGTTCTCTGTCTTCACTCTTGCTGTCTTGGGCAGCAGAGGCTGAAGAAAATCCTTCAGGTATTGCAAATGCTTTAATGCTGAAACGAGAATTACTTAGTGTGAGTGAAAGGGACTGAAATCTCATTTCACTGAGATATGAAAACCTAGCACAGTTCTAATATTTGACTCTTGTAATTAGAGACAACTGCCATAATTCAAAGGATGCTGCCCCATTCCATAGAATCACTAGAATTAAATGTAAAAAAACCCCAACACAACAACATTGTCCACAAATGCACAGACATTTAAAAGCTGAAACGATTCTTTAGTGGTCACTGATAAGAGAGGGGTAAAAACTGTATCAGCGCAGGAGCTGGAGTCTCATTTCAGTGACCAGAGCTGCAGATTTTATGCTTGAAGGTAAGAGAACTGAGAAACTGAGTGTGAGTATGCTTGTCTCCTAATGATAAGGCTAAGTTTAATGAGGGAAAAGTTGCTGTAAAAAGTCAAAGTAATCCTGCTTCTTTTCAAACGCAGAAGGGAAAATATGCTTTATCTACAGAAATATCCTCCCCTCCATTAGTTGCCAAGGAGATGGTATATAAATGGAAGCCTCAAGCCCGCTGGGAAATTCCAAGAGAGAGCTGATGTGCCGATATGCAGAAGGAAGGAGTAGGATGTTCTTGATGTGAGGTAACTACTAATACTTAGAAAGATAACAGAAACACCAATATAGAGGACTCGGGTAATAAGCAACTGAAAGGGTCAAGGTATTTATGCAAATCAATATTTGTAATGGAAAACAGCAATTATTTTTTTTTAATTTTTTGAGATTATAACTTTGGCTTCTGATTTTGTGAAGTGTTTGATTTGATCCTGGATGACATTCTGAGACTGTAGTTTCATGAGCATTTTTTTCAGCAGCAGTGTCATCTTTTTATTGGCGTTACTGTTTAGACAGGAAAGTTCCCTTCAAAGCTGAACAATGAGTTGTCCTAGCACATAGATGGAACGGGGAGAGGGAGAGCTGCTTAAACTGGAAGGGTATAAAACAGTCATACCATTATAGGCACTGTTGAGTAGAAGGAAAACTGCCAGATGGGTTTCAGACCTTCTTGCCTCCCTTCCCCAGACAACAACGAATAAACCCCCACAAGCTACCAAGATACTGTCAAAGGAATGTGCTTTTTAGTGACTGCTACCAGGTTTAATACTGTAACTCTTATTAGTATCCAAACTGGAAGCCAGAAATTTGTCCTTGTAACACTGCAACAAATTGTGAGGAACTGAATCCTCCTTGACACTTTCAAAGCTGTTGGTCTGGAAAATTTGTACATGCACTACAGGGATACAAAGCCATAGGCAACTTTCAGATTTTTTTAACAGTCCTTTCTGATCTTAAGTGTCATATTAAGATCAGAAAATGACGGCTGCTACAGCTCTTCAGAACAGGAATTCAAGCAGAGAATAGGTAATAGAGCTAAAAGTAGCAGATTCTGCTCCCTTCTTTTGGAGACTACCAACTAATTAAAGACTACAATGTTCTACGTACTCTGGATGTTTCCAGTCCACTTCCACGATGCTTTCCACACCTTTGCTCAGCTCCTTCACTTGTAAGATCTTCTGGTGCTGCATACATTGCAGGAATTTAGAGAACTGAAGGAAGCAACAATCAGAAATGTAGAGTCGAGCATTTTAAATCCCTGCTCATGTTTCTGACTGCCCCCAAGTTACTTGCTGAATTAGAAAAACATCTCTTAAAAAAAAGATACAAAACCAAACCCCACACCTTTTGCTTCTCTAAACACAGCAATTGCTAAGGAGCAGTGAGTGCCTCTGGCCCTAAAACACAGTGATCAGGTGTTCCCTTTGTAGGTCTGCAATCTGCTCTGTGACCTTCGTAACCAAATCACAGTACATCTCGCAAGGACTGCTGTGAGATCTTTGGCACACACTTCCTTTGCTTGTCATCTACACAACAGGGACAATATCATCTCCTTTCTCTTCATTTTTGTTCACTAACAGCTTTAGAAAAGGAATGGCCTCGTATTGCAAGTAATTGCACTGCTCAACAAGATCAGAACCCTTTCACAGCTATCTCAGCATACAGTGGCAGACAGCATTAACTGCATCTCAAGCAGATCAATACTCATGATTCCAGGGCAATTACTTTTCTCCCTGGATCCCACAGGAGCAGAGAGCTGAGAAAAAGAACTTGGCTTTTAAGAATAGCACCTAGGTTTGGTGGTTTTTTTGGTGGGTTTTTTTTTGTGTTACTAACACTTGACCAATTTTGACTTCAAACTTTTTCTCTCCTTCCACTTGTTATTTAAATTAATCCAAAACCCAACAGAAAAATCTTACCTTCTTATAGCTTGATTTCTTTATGTCCAGTTGTTGTCCAGCAGGGCTATAAATGGATTTAAAAAAATCTTTAGTTATAAGTCACCCTTCATTTCTTCTTAAATCTTGCTACTTATGCTAGAAGGTTCTTAACAGTGGAAATACGAATCACAGAGAAAATTATGTCAAGCGAGCTCATAAATAGAATATGATGAGTGAAACTAGTGCTGACGTTCCTGTGGGTAGGCAAACAGATGTTTAAGTAACTAAGCAATCTTGAAACAAGCGTCAGCCAACTCAAGTTAGCTACCAAGTGCATATCCTGGTCTGGATAATCCTTACATCAAAAGTATTTGATGTAAGAAGTGAGCATAATCTTACATAACCTGAGATAAGGACTGAATTTTGATTCAAAAACTTCATCCTACATATCACACTCAATCTCCACAGTTTTAAAGCCAAAAACCCAGCATGCAAATCAAGGACCATCTTCTTACCACATACCAGCATGAGAACATATGGCTGCGTAGAAATGTGCTGGTGAGCAGAGGGAGATCTGACTTCTTTACTTTGCATTTTAAGGCATGAAAAAAGCACTGGTTAAATAATGCATCCATTTGCTCTGCAGGGGGAAAAAAGGACAAGTACATCGTGAGTAGTCTGTCCTTAAGAACACAGCACTTTTGGTTCTTTCAGGCTGTCTTTCAGATGACACACAGCTGTCTCTGCCCCACACTCACAGCGAGCTGTCCCGCACGCACACTAATCTAGATGGTGGGAAGGGGCATAGTTTGCTTTCATTTGTATGCAAAAGTACCTTGTGGAGTCCTACTGTCTTCAGCTTCTTGCTGGACCTCTGCATTGTTATCTTCAGCTCCATCTGCAGCTCTGTGCTCATTGAGTTCCTCCTTTCCTGTCAGTATTGCACAACTGTCTTTCAGGCTCAAACCACCAACGTCCACATGCTGCGACGGGTCAGTGGAGAAGCTGAGGACAGGCTCCTTCCCCTCCATCTCCTCCTCATCTTCAGCACTCTCCTTTTCAGCAGAATCTGTTACCAAGGGAGCTAAGGTAGGAGGACAAGATTTGTCACCATGTTCCCTACAAAGGAAGAAAAAGCGTAACATGGCTTTCTGTCTCCTGCTTTGAAACTTGCAGGACAGTGAACAAACATTGCCCTGATAAAAGGCAGTGGAGCTTTTCCTGCATTCCCAGAACTATAAAATTTATTTTTAACTCATCATTTTTAACTCTACATCCCTCCCATGAATCTTAATTGAAAACTGAGCAGACTAGTTGAATCCTAATGCAGAGCAACTAATTTATTTGGTCGAGACTGGCACAGTTGACTTTGAATCATTTTTGTTTAAATGGTTCACTTTTTATAGAAGATGATTTTCTAAAATCAGAGTAACAGGGATGTTCTAGCTTCATTTCTATAATAATTACACTCAGGTCGAAGGATCTGAATCAAGTGAATAATTTTTATGTCAATTTCCAACATGTATATAATGGAGAGAGTCAGGACAGACACTTGCTTCTGTCAGAAAACTGTGCTCATCAAAAACATGTAGCTGAAACCTTAATAATGGTCGTATTTGAACTGCACCCCACTAACTCAGTATGTTGAACAGACAGATTAAGCTTACTGGGGTACAGATTTTGATTTTAGTGAACACATGCGACTTGTTACATGTTACCAAAGGCCTGGCTGGTACCCACCAGAGGTAATCCAGGTAAGTATGCAACACAGCAAAGCCCTTTCCTTTCATTCCAGCAGCCAGCATCTCTGCCGTGGACATAGTGGCAACTGCAACTGCTACTGGAGCTCTGGGAAAAAAAGGGAGTATTAGAGTAGGACAGCAGAAAAACACTGTGCTACTTGTTACTACCAAAAGTAACTAGCAGTGGGGAGAAAAATCCAACAGCTTTAGCACTGCTCACTCACTCTGAGCTTCCTTATAGACAAAAGGACAACTGTGTAAATACAATCTTTTATTAAAAAAAATTACTCTGTTTCAAAACAAATCTTCTAGTTGTGCCCCCACAGGTCCAAAAGAACCAATTTGCAAAGCTGTCTACCCGAGCTCAAACATATCCTAACCCAGAAAATTAAGTGGATGTTTTTTCTGCTGGATTTTCCATCATTTAGACCCACAGTGCACCAAACGCACAAGAACAATTCTGCTTTTATCTCCTCAAAACCCCCACAGTCTTCCTGTAAAAAAAACCCCAAAAAACAGTTTAATGTTTAGTTTCTAAGAAAAGCCACGGATAAAGACTCCTCCATACCTGTTTCCCAAGAGGGTGACAGCACAGAGCGTGCCCTGCTCTACTTGAGGAAAGCCAGAAGATGGCACTACAACTCCTGGCAGCATTAGATCTGGAGAAAAGAATAAAGCACATCCATTTCTCAATGAAAGACTCAGCCACTACCTCCTCCGCCCCCATCCCTCCTGTTACTCAGCAAAACCAGAAGCCTGCTAATAGTTGAGCACATGCCAGATCAAACAGGATTCTCTGTTTCTCCTAGTAACGCAGCATTTCTCGCTACCACCCCGTGGAGTGAGGGATCCAAGGGTGCTTGGCACATCCCAAAAAAATTGAAGAAGAGCTCAGCCCCTTGCCCTGTCAGGCCCGAAGGGAGTACTGTCTTTAACAGGGAGGCACGAGCTCCTGGCCTAGAGCATTACTCTTCATTAATGACATGGAAAGAGAAAGGAACAAGATGTGTCTGGAATTACCCGTTTACTCCTCCCTGTCCCAAGGGCAGGTTTTCCCAGCAGCTCTCTCCCTCAAGAGAGGAATTGCCTAAAATTTGCCACTGCTGACCCAACAGCTGCACTCAGCTGTGAACTCTTCTCAGCAGGAACAAGCAGCCTTAACCATCCCCTCATTATCTGAACAGAAGCAGTACAGCTCCTGGTGTGCTCCATTCTGCTTTCCATACCTGGGATGAACAGACTGGCATGTAAAGAACAGTTCCATGCTGCACGTACACCATTGTGTCACCACAAATTATGCCAGGAGCATCTGTTCTCCCTCATAACAGCTGCAGTTGTCTGGAGCTTGCAGTCTCACGGACTGACCTGTGCTTGGTTTTGAAGGCACCTCAGGTTTTTTTTCTCAGCATCACAGATTTAATGTGTATGCTGAAGAAGCCAACAACATTTTTCCTCCCATTCGCTGGCACAACTACTCTCAGCAAATCTAGAATGAACTCAGCAATTGCAACAAGGCTCCACATCTCTGAGGACAGAAATCACATCGAGACCTTAACGTGACAAGGCAAGTACCACATGTATATCACATAAATAACCAGGGCTGACAGTAGGTACCTGAATTCATAGAGCAGATATCACAAACAGCACTCCTTTGCTTTTCCTCCTTGTAACTGAACGCTCCCTAAACCTGCTCCCTCCCTCCATGCAGCACTGGATAGTCTCGCGCCTTTCTGCTTCTTTCTGAGATGTGGCTCTACCTCTCCCCCTGCCTTTGTCAGCCATTGTCTGGTGGCCAGCTTCTTATCTTTGGCTCGTACCCAGAGGTAGCCTGGTTGCCATGGGAGATGAATGACCTGCAGCCCTCTTTCATCAATGTCCTTCCCCCATTAGCACGACTTATTTTTTTCCCAGAAACTAGGTCACTACAAGGCAGCATCAAGGCCTGCAGCTACGCATTCAAGCACTTTATTTCCCCAAAAGCAAAGAAAGTAAACAGAGGGACTTGAGTTCTACCTTATATACTGTGTAATTGGAAAAAAGACCTCTGCCTACACGTACACTTCCATTTACAGACTGAGGCTGCTCTGGCTCCAATTTGATCTTTTTTCTGGTTGAGCAGTACTGCAATTTAAAGCTTATAAAGACCTGATTCTCCTGAGTCTGAACTGCATCCAAAGCAGGTTGCAGAAAACAGACTCCTTTCTCATTAGTCTTAATCCATAATTAGGTAGTAGAGCCAGTAATCCAGGAATTCAAGTCCAACCTCACCTGCAAAATCCACAGTTTATTTTACAGTGTTTACAATTTTAGGTCCCAATATAAACTCGCTTCTTATCCACAGCATAAGCCAGGTCACCTCTGAACTGACAGCAAGCAGGATGACACAAAGGAACTCCACAGGAACATGGAAAAAGCCCTGAAGACAAAGTTTTAGTCCTCTTACCTGCTCCTCCTGCTAGTTTCTGTAACACAGGGGGCCATGTTGAAAAAGCAGGGAGAAGATCTGGGTAGACCCACAGCGTGTACACTGTTCCAAAACAGAACCAAATTTAAAGATGTATCATTAAAGACTTCTTTAGCTGTTGCTTCTTCCTATCTTTAAGACTAAGCAGTACAATATTAACCACAACTAAACACTCTCCTGGTACTTGGGTAATGAAGAAATCAGAAGCCAGAACAACCCTACATTAGTAGCTGTGATGGAGAAAAATAAACTGCTATTTAATTCAAGTGCCTGTGCGTTGTTATGAAAGGTATAGAAAAATACTTGCATTATTTTCTTTAAATCAAGGACACTCTGAGCTAAAATGCTGCTCCAACAGGGAAGACTTGCTGTGTATAGGAAAAATAAAAGCATGGAATATCAGAGTAATTCATTGCCTAATGCCAGGGCTGCATGGAAGTGGATGTCGTGCCTCTTGGAATTACACCTTGCAGTGGACAAAAGAGAAAAAAGGGGCTAAGATGCTAAACCAGGACTTAAAAGACTTGTTTCCTGGTTTCTGACCACCTCAACCTCCTTTGTGCAGAAAGAATCCAGAAATGCCACTGTTTGCTGGCAGAATAAATGGAGTGTAGTGATACTGTAGTGATAGGATAAGCACTTCAGACAGAGGTAAGGAAATCTTTTGGGGAAAGGCTGGTAAGTAAAGAGGAGAATTATTCCAGTCCACTCCCGTACCTGTTGGATACAGAGCTCTCTCAATTTCAAACAGTATTGGGTTCCTGTTGTTCATGTAAACAGTGACAGCCTCCCCTTTGTGAGAGTATATTTTGATGACATTGAGCTCTTCCTTGTTTGGAATGAGCTCAGCCAGCTGTTCAGCACTGAGGTTGGGAAACGCCGCTGCAACATCGGTTCGTAGCTTCCTCCTGTAATGATACAATCACAAATGTGTTACTAATCACCAAAATAATTCCTAGAACACCCGTTATTGTTTTGTTGCCTGTTCCTAAGATTCCCATTTTTTCACTGGGGATAATTTTGAAGCGTTTGTGTCCGGGTTTATGAACAGGATAGCTGCGTGCTGGGGGAACACTGGGCAATGGCCTGATGTGCTTGCTTTGCTCTTCTCCCTTAACCATCTGCTCCCTCTGCCTCCCTTTTCCAGGGATTTCATTGCTGCTCCGAGCTCCTGAGCACAGATGTGGGAGCACCAGGCCCGTTCAGCCCCGCCTGTCACCCCCAGAGGCCGCAGCTCTGGCACAGGAGCCCGGGGGCAGCCACACTCCCCTCTCCCCCCGGCTTTAATCGGTGTTTGGGATGTGATGAAGGGCACGGGGGGGGGTTGTGTGGCCACTCACGGCCGGGACAGGGACCGGGACCAAGCAGGCCTCGCCTGACAGCTCATTTAAGCCCGGTTTAATTAATCCGTGCTCATGTTTATCCAACGCGAGGCGAAAGGGACGCGAGGGAAAGATCCCAGGCCAGGCCCCGGGGGGGGCAGCGGGACGGGCCCGGGACGGGGCGCATCGGGGCCTCCCCCCCCCTCCCCGCGACTCCAGGCTGGCCCGGGCGGGCACTCACCGGTCGGACCCCTTGATGGCGGTGTTGGCTCTCACCCGGAACGCTCTGGCGAACATGGCTGGGCCTCGCCGCGCTCCGCTCAGGCCGCGGCGGCCGCCATGGCCCCGTCCCGCGGTACAAACGCG
>VZRW01004581.1:164821-186688 GCA_013398125.1 Aegotheles bennettii | reverse complement strand
CGGCCCCGGGGGCCCTCCGGGGGTCCAGCGGCAAGCGGGGCCCTGGGGAGGGCCGGGGCTGGCGGGGGAGCCCCTCCCGGTCCTTCCCGGTCCCTCCCGGTCCTTCCCGGTCCCTCCCGGTCCCTCCCGGTCCTTCCCGGTCCCTCCCGTTGGCGGAGCCGCTCTCGGGAAGCGCCGCGATTTTAACTTGTTCCGCGTTATTTTGCCCCCGGCACAACCCTTGTGTTTTTGGGGTTGTTTTTAATTCCCCTCCCTGCCCTTCCCGCACCGATCCCGCAGGCTGCGGTCCCACCGGTACCCAGGGGAACGGTCCCGGCTGTGGCCACTTTGGGATTATCCCGAGGGAAAAGGGGCAATGTGTGAGTTAATGGGTTTTTTTAAGGATGTATTTGCGGTGCAAAAGTTGATTAAAAAAGGAGAATCTCTAATTTAAAAGCATCACGAGATATCCCAAGAGCTTCACACTCCGTTGAGGTACTGAAATATAGCTAAATTCTAAAGAGAGTTTAATAAATGAGCCAGAACTGGTGATTTTATAGACTAAAACATTGGAAGTGGGGTGCATTTTACCATTTATCTCCGTCTGTATCCTTGTGAGTTGTTGTGACTGATGGGTTTGTGTCTGGGACCTTTCCAGGCAGGTTTGGCGATGGGCTGTACGATTCCTATATGAGGATAGATCAGCTCAGGTACCAGGAGTCTGCAAACGAAGAACACAGCCCCTCAGGACTTCCTTCCCTTGGGAGAGCTAATGTGAGTAGTTTAAAGTCGTGTGGGTCTTCGTGTGGTGGTGAAAACCATCAAGAAGTTGGGTATCTCACTATAGAGAATCAATGTAAAAAGGAGGATGTTGTATCTTTGTAGTAGCTTATTAACATCATTGCTTTTACTAAGCATAGAGGTGATGTGGAGTTGTGTTCAGTGTAGAAGTTGCTGGGCAGCCTCAGAAATCCCATCTCGCTGTCTTCAGCTCCTGTTTTCACCCAGAAAGTTATTTGCAAAGCTTGAAGCGTCCCATCATGTCACCTTGTCTGCTGACGAGTGTGTAAATCCACACGTGCTTGGAGATAAGCACTGAGGAACAGCAGGAGGAGCCGTGGGGGTTTGTGTGGCTGCCAAACATCTTACTAAAGTATCTTTCTCCTCTGAAAGCTTTGGCATTATTTGCCACTCCTTTTGCTAGCAAAATAGCTCTTGATGGACTGAGGGCGTTAAAGTGCTGGGGTTCCTCAGCAGATGAGGAGTTGTGAGGTCTGTCCTTAAATTGGTTCAGCTGAGCAGCAGTGGTTGTGTTTAGCTGTACTCTGTGATCTGACCTTTATATGATTTTTAAACGTGTTTTGGCTGTTGTTGGGTTCTGGCAGAAGTGAAAGAGCTAGAGCTTAAAGAAACCCAAAACACTAAAAAGTAAAAATAGACATTTCTTTGAGTAAAATACATTTGAAAGTCATTACCTGGTGGGAATTTATTGTAACAGATACTAGTAATTAATTTGGTCTGTGCTGTTCACTCAGCCCAGACCCCAAACTTGGTAGCGTGGGTCTGTATTTTCCCTTTTGGCAATATTGAGGGAGAAGAGAAGAAATTTAGAGATTTGTTGAGTAGTAGAGTTTGAGGAGCAGTGGGCTGGTTTTGCAGGGAAGTGGGAACTTTTAAACTGCAGTTTTTAAGTCGTAGTGTCACTTCAGTTGTTCATAACTGAGCAGAAATCAGTAGGATGGAACTATCTGAATATTTAACTCTGAATATTTGCTGTTTTACTGCTGCATCTTATTCCTTGTCTGTATTTTCTCCATCAAGCCTGTTAACTTCTTAAGGTAAGATTAAGGATTATAAAATGCATAGTTTTGCCATGCTGACACATAAAAAAAGTACAATCCTAGCGGTGTCTTGTGGGCAGGAGCTGAGATGAAAGATGCAAGGATGAAAACCACGATGCTTAATGGAAATGGTGTCTGGAATTAGGTGATTCTTGCTTTCCTTCTTGCAAGATTTTTGTGTTATGACATAATGTTACATGAGAATTGCCCTGTTCTGAGGTCTGCAGCTGTCCATTCGTTTCACCCGAGCTATAAGAGAGCATAAATATCTCTGCTTTGAGAGTACGTGGATTTAATTGAGTATTCAGAAAACAACTGATGCACTTTTGCAAAGCCAATTGCGTAGGAACTGGGTTAACTGCTTCTTAATTAAAATGAAAGATTTTTAAACGTGACAATTTTCAACAGGGTGCCCGTTGTCAGGCTGGTTTCTCAGCTGCTAGTAGCACTTTATCAATAAAACAAAACCTGCGTGGCCTGTGATTTGTAGAAGTGAGCTGTTGAAAGAGAGCTGATGTTACCCAGGAGTCAGCTGACTTTCAGTGCAGCTCTGCAGAGTTCAAGTTAGGCTCGATCTATATTAGTGTCTCATCATCATGTGGCAAACGATTCTGGTAGTCCTCTAGGAAGGAAGATTTAGCCCTTACTGCTGACCGGCTGTTGAGTTGGAGATCCAAAGCCACAGCTTCTTCATTAAGAAATAATTCCAGGAAAAGTGGAATCATGGATTCCGTGTTCGTTTAGAGATTCAAAGGTACAAAATGTTTACAGCAGCATTAACAGAGTTGCTGTTGCTCCCGAGTAGGGAATATTTAGATTTAGCACTGTTTGCAATGCTGATATGCATCGTTTGCAGTGCTTGTTGACATTCTGACTGCTAACACCATTTTTTTTGGAAATCAAATAGTGGAAAGAAATCCCTGTGATGCAGTAATGTATTTTGAAGCCTCCTTGTGTAATTAATTCACCCGGCGAGAGGAGGCTTCTCGGCAGAGCCCTGCTGATACCAACCATGTGGTGATGTTCTGCCTCGGGGTGCTTGTCTGCGAAGGTGCAGTTGGGTCTGTTTTGAAGCACGGTGATACAAAGCTGCTTCTCTTGAAAAACACACAGGGAGAATATTGAGTTTTGATTGCAAAGATGAAAATCAGACTTAGACTGTAGGACAGCCTCAGCTTGTTTTGGTTTTCCCCTTCTCTCCAGAAAACAAACAAGTGTGAACCCAGAAAACAAACAAGTGTGAACCTTGTTCTGTACTTGTGTTCTCTGTTTATTTGTTGGAGTTTGCAGGACTGAGTGGTCTTTTAGCTGGTTCTGAAAATGTCATTCTTATCTCAGTGGTTCAGCAGGCTCTGAGAAAAAGGCGTTTTTTCCTAAGTTACCAGGGTTGGGCTTTGTTTTTGTCTGTAAGACTTTGTGGAGAGGCGTGTCTCTAACAGCACATTGCTTTTCTGGGTTGATAGGACACAGAGTAGTGGAACTTGGATATATCTGATGGCCCCCAGTCACCACTGATAAGGACAGAGTCCTGCAGGAAATGCCCCCTTTTTTGGGCTTGTGAGCATTTCAAGACACCAACAAACAGACCCTCAGAAGGGACGTGTGTAGTCATTTTTGGCCAGAACATTCACTTCCCTTATTTACTGACTGTGCCGAGATGTTGGATTGTATGTAACTAAAAAGGAATTTGGTTTTATTGCTGTGGATCTGCAGGTTTATTTATATTTTTGTTTGATTCCTGTGTAGTTATTTTGGTTTTCAGGGATTCGGTTTGGCATGTGTCTCGAATCTTTATTTTTAGATTAAAGGGCTAAATGGAAAACAGATGTTGCTACTCTAGTCGTGGCTTCTTCAGCCTTGCACAGGCAGCACCTCTGCTGTCAGCATGGAGCATCAGTGAGTAGAAAAGGAGAATAACCACTGTTCTAAGAAGGAACCAAACTCCAGGGAGTTCAGCATTTAATAATTTGTAAAAATGACAAGCTTGAAACATTTCACAGTGTGCTTCTCGCCTTCTATACCTTAATTTCATGTATTTTAACATAGGGCAGTAAGAGGCAGTGGTTACAGACTGCCAACAAAGTTAGATTAAGAGAGATTCTTGATTATTCAAAGCATCCAATCTGTCTTAAGATAGTTGTGCAGCTATCATGATTCCAAAGGGAGTTGTGGATATGATGATGTTTTCCCCTTCAAAGAAAAAACACATCAATTTTATTTTATTTTATTAGAAAGTATGGTTTCTCTTGTCTTGTTCTGTCACCTTTTTGCTCCTCATTCAGCTTGGTTGCACCAGCCTTGTGTCACTTGCTGTCATTTCTTTCTCTCCCCCTGGCACGCTTGGCTTTGCGATATTCCTGACGCTTCTCTGCACATTCACGTTACGTTGCGTGTTTCAGACAGGTGCAAGTTGCATCTGTTGTTGGTTGTGTTCGCTGCACCCACGTTTGAAGCTAAACATAGCTGTTCCCCCAGCTGTTTGCTGACTACGTGCATACTGGTAGAGATAGGTATTGTGTCCTTGTTTGAGTGTTTGGCTGTCGAGGTTTACCCTTTATGGACTTAAAAGCACACTACATCTCTGCAAGTGCTTGTTTCAGTGAGTTGTGTTGTCTCTGTGTACCCTTCTACAACTATTCTTGTAACTTCAGTTAAAGTCCAGAATTTTATATCTATTCTTAATAGAATTGCAAAAACCTGTGGATGTTACTGGTTTTGTTTTATGTGGTATTGATTTTATTCTTAGTCTGTGCTTTGAAAGATTAAGTAAAGCTGCTTTTTTCTTTTCCCCCCTATCTGTAGGTTTCTAGCAACAAACTCGCAATGAAGGATCACCCTCTGACTGGAAGTCAGGTCAAAGTGGAGCAATTATTTGAGGACTCCGGCAACAGAAGGGGTAGCACTCTCCAGTCTGCAGGGATTACTGGTTCGGAAAGATCTCTTCCTTCCCTGACAAAAGATAAAAGCATAGAGAGCCTAAGCACTTCTAAAGGTGGTGGTACTTCCTCGAAAGCACACAAAGCCATTTCCCAAGCTCCAGAACAAGCTGTCAAACAGTACAAACATCAGTTATCTGCTTATGAGCAGCAAGAGATATTTAATTTTTCTGAAATTTACTTTGTGGGTCCAGCTGCAAAAAAGAGGCAAGGGGTAATTGGTGGTCCCAACAACGGGGGTTATGATGATGACCAAGGCAGCTACATTCACGTGCCCCATGACCATCTGGCTTACCGGTATGAAGTACTCAAAATCATTGGCAAGGGCAGTTTTGGACAAGTGGCTAAAGTCTACGATCACAAACTCCACCAACACTTAGCCTTAAAGATGGTTCGCAACGAAAAGAGATTCCATCGCCAAGCAGCAGAAGAAATCCGGATTCTGGAGCATCTGAAGAAGCAGGATAAAACGGGCAGTATGAATGTTATCCACATGCTGGAGAGCTTCACCTTTCGGAACCACATCTGTATGACCTTTGAACTCTTGAGTATGAACCTGTATGAACTGATTAAAAGAAATAAGTTTCAGGGCTTCAGTATCCAACTGGTACGCAAGTTTGCTCACTCTATACTGCAGTGTTTGGATGCCCTTTATAGAAACAAAATCATACACTGTGACTTGAAGCCAGAAAATATCCTCCTAAAACAGCAAGGGAGGAGCGGAATCAAGGTGATAGACTTTGGGTCCAGCTGTTTTGAGCACCAAAGAGTCTACACGTATATTCAGTCTCGATTTTATCGGGCGCCGGAGGTAATCCTGGGAAGCCGCTATGGGATGCCCATAGACATGTGGAGTTTTGGCTGTATTCTGGTGGAGCTATTGACTGGATACCCTCTTTTTCCTGGAGAGGACGAGGGAGACCAACTGGCTTGTATGATGGAACTTCTTGGAATGCCACCTCAGAAGCTTTTGGATCAATCCAAGCGAGCCAAGAACTTCATCAACTCCAAGGGTCATCCTCGCTACTGCACTGTGACCACGCATGCGGATGGAAGAGTGACCCTTACTGGGAGTCGGTCACGCCGGGGTAAAGTCCGAGGTGCTCCAGGGAACAAGGACTGGGTGACAGCACTGAAAGGCTGCGATGATCCCTTGTTTATAGAGTTCTTAAAGGAATGTCTCAGCTGGGACCCTTCCGCACGCATGACCCCGAGTCAAGCTTTAAGGCACCCGTGGATTTGTAAACGAATGCCCAAACCACCCAGCACTGATAAAACCTCCAATAAACGGATTTCTAGCTACACCAGTTCTTTTACAGGAATAGGTTCCAAGTTGCCTCCTGTAGTTGGAGTGGCAAACAAGCTGAGGGCTAATTTAACATCCGACTCCAACAGCAGTATACCTCTATGCACTGTGCTCCCCAAGCTGGTCAGCTAATAACAATTCCGGGATACATACCTTGTATTTTAATTAATTGTTTGTTAATAATGTGTAAGGAAGTGAAATGCAGAGGTTTTTTTAATGGGTTTACTTTTTATTAGAGGCTACAAAAGTTCAGCCAACACGTACACATTTAAAGGGCTAACTTCAATTCTTTCATTCACAACATGGTGCACATTGCTGGGTAGGTTGGCTCAGCTGTGGAGTAAAATGGCAGTTTGGCAGACGTGCTACTTAATGCAGTTTTAGAAATCAAACTGTTTCTTATCAGGACGGTTTAACAGATTCTTTTGCTTAAGACAGCAAAGGAAATCGATTTAAAACTCCTATTTTTGGTTAATCCCCAACCGGACTCTTTTTATTCTGGGGAGACTTTTTACATCTATTGTCAAAAGCACAAATGTGTTAATGTAATGCAGCAGGAACTTACTTGTAAGTTGCTAACTTCTGTTTGAAGAATTTGATTTCTCTGCGCTGCTTTTCCCGTATCTATCCTGACAGATCTTTTAAAATACCATGGGATGTGGACACCAAGGCAATTTGGTGTTGAAATTTTATCATCCGAATTTTAATTTATTTTTTTTTTTCCAAAGGAGCATAGAAATGCCATGGAAAATAGGTTATATCTAAGTAAAACTACTAACTTCTATACACTTGCTATTTCCCTTAAAAGTCTACGGAGAGCTGACAGGGGAAGGCAAGATCAGGACTGGTCCATCAGGGGTGTGGTTACAGGTTTCTTCGGAGCTGAGGTTTAAATCATCAGTTCTGCCAGGTGTGTGAGTGAGTGTTTGTTTTTCCTGTGTTCCCAAAACAAAAATGTTGACCTTAAAGAGCTGTTTTATAAACACGTTTGAGATTCTGGTAATTTCATTTTTTTTTTTTTATTTTTTGTGTGTAGAGTGAATTCCATTGACTTCCATGGAGCTCTTTTAATTAAAACATGCCACCCCTGCCAGACAAGGAAAAGTTTTTAAGGCCCAGAACTGTAACTAGAAGATGGGAGTGGGGTGTGTGTGATGCCTAATAATTGGGAGCATGCTCAGAAATGTAAGCATGGTCTGTGAAATACCAGGAAAGAGGTGCAAAAACTGGTGGATCCAAATCAAAAGACGTTATGGGAAGAACTGCTTTTTTTCTAATCGTATTCCTTCAGGTCTTTGGCAGAGACATGCCTACGTTTTCTCATTCTTGAAATACAGAGCTTGTATTTCCTCTTCCTTTATCTCCTAAGAGCATGAAAAGGTGGTGTGACCTGTAATGACAGCAGCACAACTCGTTGGGGTTGTTGCTTCTTGCAGCCACATGGCCTGAGTCCGTTCACTGAAACATCTGATCTCTTGCCAGGTGCCTGAACGCAATTTTAAATACAATTTAGAGCCTTTATGAACAGAATGTTTTAAATTTAATGAGTTTCTCTGTCACAGGTTTTTAAAATATACAAACAAAGGAATTACCAGGGTGATTTTTAAGATCAAGTGACCACATGTTGAATATGAGACCCTCCCTCTGAGAAGATGGGGCTGCGTTGTCTCCTCTGCTCTGTTTAATTACAGCACTGGTGAAGTGCTGGGTGGAGCCCTGCATAAGAAGTCAAAAAGACAGAGCCAAAGCTCCAAACTTTCCAAGACTGTTGTTTGAACTGAGATTCTCGTGTACTTGGCCTTTCTGAGTTCTTTTGTTTTACAAATGTAAATTCAATAAGCTTAGTAATAGTATTAAATAAGGGTCTGGCCTTTATCCACGCAGCTACAAGTAATACCAGTGTGCATGGTATGCTCATGGTTCAGTTCATAATAATTCATGACTGGTGTTTTTTATTTTGTTCGGCTGAGTGAGGTTTTATTTGAGCAGAGAATTGGGAAAGTGGATTTTTGGGGGCAGAAGTGACAGAAGTTACTATTGGTTTTAGTAGAACTCTAATAGATGTGGCACGTTTTCAGAAGCCAGAAGCATTCTTCTTCCTCCTCTGCCTTTACTATGCATTTTTTTAAAAATATACCTGGTGAGTGAGGAGAAAGGAACCTTCAGCAGCACCAGCTTGGTAGGAAAGATGCATAGAAAAGCACTCTATGTAGAGACTGTAAAGTAATGATAGTGTCTGGAGCCTGGCAGAAGATGGTAGAGCATTAGAGGACAACTTTGGTTTGGAAAGATCTTTAAGATCATCAAGTCCAACTGTGTTGGTGTGCTGGGAGCTGTACTAACAGGTCTTCTCCTAGGAACACAGAGCAGTATCTTGATTCTAAACCATTTTCATCTCTGGAATGCCAAATGTAAAATAATCATTCTCTGACTTCTGGGAACGGGTTACTCAGAGGTAACTCCTAGTGTAACAGCCTCTGGTGTACACGCAGTAATCTCACTTAAGGCTGGTGCTGTAAAACTGCAGATAAAGTAATCAGCTGGCAAGAATATTGCTTTTTATCTAGAAAATGTGTTGAGCGTGACCTGAGTGCACAAGGTGCCTGTTAGGAGTTGTGTGTGTTTTAGACTGGATCTTACTTTCTTGGGACTACCATACTTCAAAATCAAGAGTGTAGTTAACCATCTTGCTGATCTGGGGCTCTTGCCTATGTAGCCAGAGTAGGTGAGAGGGAAAGGAGATTTTTACCATATTGCAAAGGACTTCTTCATAACCCAGCTGGGAATATTTTGGTCTTGTTCCCAGCCCCATTTTCTTTATGAAATGTCTGCTTTTGGTGAATAGGGTGACCCAGTATTCCCAAACTGGGAGAGCCCTCCAGGTCTGCTGATGAATCTCATGTCTCAGAGCTGAGGAATCATCCCTGCAAACCCTGGGCTTGCTGAGTTCCCCGTGAACCAGTGCAGGAGGTGCCCACAGCTGCACGTGGAGGGTCGAGCCAAGGGCTGTGGTGTTGATAAGGGCTGGCCAGGGTCATGGTGGCCGTCTTCAGTGGGATACAGTCACATCCCAAATTCACACTTTGTTCTTTGGAAAGCCAAACACCAGGTCAGAAATTGCCGTTGTTTTCATTAGGGGTGATGCTGGTTAGAATGTTAACAGTAGTCTGAACCAAAACTCGTCCAAATAGATTAACAGGACAGCTTTGATTTTTGTGGTAACTTTTGCTTTGCAGGTTTGTTAATGGCAGAGTCACAGAATAATCCGCCAGCACTAGTGAGCTTCTACTGAAATTCAGTCATGTTCTTCCAGGAAATTAGCACAGAACAAATGCAAATTGCTTGGGTTTACAGCAGAACAGACATCACATTTATAAACGTCACACAAACTTGTTTTAAACTGGTCCTTATAATATTCTCTCTGTTCTACTACACCGTTAGTCTCTTGTGTTTTAAATAACATGCTCTTTGTTGTCTGCATTTTTAGCTGTTTGCTGTAGCAGTGTTTTTCTATAAACGAATGACAAGACACGAGCATCGCCTCTCACAGATACACGTGGCTCTTACACTCGGGTCCAAATATTATCTGCCTGTCCAAGCTGCAAGGAGAAACTTGATTTTCTTTGATCTCAGTGGGACAGTGAAGTATTATTCTTCCTTGCAGAACATGGTACCACAGGCAGACACCCACCCGGGCTGTGTTCAGTTCTTTACAGGCTGGATCTCGCCAGCACTTGTTGTTGAACGTGAAGCTTGTGTCACAGCAGTGACCTGATCTGTGTACAACACGTACTCTTCACTAGAGGTTGTATCCTTCCCATCCAGCTTGAGCAGGAACTCCAGTTTGGTGACCTAAAAATTCCCAACGGATTAACTGGAAAGCTTTAAGGTGACTTTTGTGGAAGAGGAGTGCGTTGCTCAGTCTGATGTTGTTTACAATCGTTGTGACCTCTTAGGACTTTCATGCAGTTGAAAACTTTTTAAGCAGCAGTTTATCAGTAGAGGTTCTTTGCAATGATCATCCTCTTTAAAACTACCTCCGAAATAAACCTAGGGTCCTTTTTAAAGCGATACTCACTGCAGACTACAGCTCTTCTCTTTTTTTTTCTTGTTTAATACTAATAGCTGTTCTGGCTGTGGAACATATACATGATGATCTCAGCAATGTCTTACTAATCCTGGCCAAACAAGCAAAAGGCTGATTCTGCACCCAGAGATCTCTGCTGAAATGATTGATACAAATCCCCTGCCTGCCAAAGTTTAATGCTGCTGTGGAAGTGGAGAGCCAAAATAATATGGAAAGCTCTGCAGTCCTTCCCAGCAGGACCCAGCTGAGATTCAAAACAAACTGGTCTGGAAGACTTTGATGAAAAAACCTGCAGCTTTTGCATGTGTTGAGCACTCGGGGCTGTGGGTACCTGGCAGTTTTGAAAATTGGACATCACGTTTTTATACTTAGTGCTTATACTAGATACCACTTGATTTTATTTTTTTATTATTATTAATTTGATAAGGTTTTAGGGAAACATATCCACTTCATACTTCCCATCGAGGAGCCCTTATGTGTTCTAAAACTCCACTGATACTTTACAGTTCTTGAACTGTAACGTGTAAAATCCTGGGGTCATCAGAGCAGTCTTGGATAGGTGAACCTTTTCCCTGCCCTCAGGGGCAGTGGCTTTAATCCAAATACAGTTCTTGCAGATGGGCTAACTGGATCAGTGAGTCTGCTTTGCTAAAAGAATAACCTGTGTTCCCTATACATAGTACTGTGCCTTATTATTTTACCAGCCTACATCTGTCTCGGTGCAATCAAATTACTATTCAGGGTTTCTTACACGTTGCAGATGTTCATACTAAATGTCAATGTCTACAGAATTTACAGGTTAGCCTTTTTATTATAAATATTGTGATGAGGTGTAATATGGTGGAGAATGTAGAAAACATTTAAGATGCATGTGAATATAACTCTGTTGAAGGAAGAGTTTGGAAATAAGTCAGTCTCGAGCTATGTATCTAAATGTAACGAACAGATATTTCCTGAAGTTGTATTTCGGTTCATTTTTAAAAAGCAAATAAATACATAATTTTCTTTAGCAACAGACTGTGCAAATTCCTAAGAGAAGTACTTGATTTTTTTTGAAAAAAGTATTCATTATTCCCAGATGCTGTGGCTCACCTCGCGTTGCCAGACACCCTCTGGGGCATCGAACTGGAGATCAGTAGGAAGTTTTCAGGCTACGTGAACAGATGATTTCAGTGTGTCTGAATGCTCTGATCTGGCAAATGTTCTCCTCGTTAATGATGCTGTAATTAGAATGTATCAAAGTTTTGCCGTGACATTCTTCAATTGTCACTTTTCTTATTCAACCCACGAGAGGTCTTTTTAAAGGCCAGAATCCTGCTTATCCCTGGGCTGAAAGGAGAAATCCAGTAATAGCCACTTAAGGAAGATTTACTTTTATTAGAAACCTATAAATGGGTAACCTATTGTACACAAGTGGGTATTGGAATAGTTGGGAGATGAAATCATGCTGCAATAAAGAGGTGTCTGGCTATGACCTATATGATCAAACGAGGCACGTTACATGCAGAAAGTGTGAGGACAGCACCAAGTGGGTTTTTTCCTGGTTTTAATACGGGTGAATGGCAAATGTTTGATTAAAAGAAGTCTACAATCTGAAAACAGTGACAAAAGCTGCACGTGCAGACACTTAATTGTTATTTGAGTGTCTTTATGGCGTGTGTATGTACATAGGGGCAGCTCTGCAGGTTACTGGTTTTCATGGGATGGGATATGAGGATTTTGTGTGACTGAGAGGCATTGTCTCGGGCACAACACCTCATTTGGAAAAATCAGGCTCATCCTGCCATGCTGTCATGCCTGGGGAGGTAACGTGACAAGGAATTGTATCACAAATCGTGCCGGTGGGAGCCGCACAGAGTGCTGTAACGTGAGGTGCTGCCTCATGCCAGCTCAGGAGCTGGGGAATCCGATCCTGGAGCTGTGCTCACGTAGTTCTGTCTGTCTGAATTATGCTGAGGGATGGCAATATAAAATCTGCGTGCCTGCATGGTGTCGGATCGTGGGGCAGAGGCTGGGAGTCCGGCCCCTTGCTGCTCACATGGTATATTCCATCCATTATTAATCCTTGCCATTCATTAATTCATGTGGTTTCTCGAAGGGAAAATTCACCAGGAGATTCTTGAGTTGTTTTGACAGGCAGAAGAAGAAAGGTACTTGCATTTAGCAATATTCCTTTGGGTTTGCTGGGTTTAACTTCTCAACCTGCTTGCGTGCGTGCCCACCTTCTGTGCAGCCACTGCCACCACCTCGGGTGACAGCAGCACCAAGAACGTTGATGGCAGGAGCTGCCAGTCTCTCCAGCAGGTGTTGATGATGGATGGCATAAATGAGATTATATTTGAGGTGTGGGCAGCCGGCTTTAAAGTCATCAAACAGGAAAGGTCATGCAAGTAATTTACACCAGAAGTTCTCTGCTCTCTAAGCTGTAAGCACAGAATAAATATGTGCAAGCAAGGAGAGAGGGATTATTTTTTTATCTGGGGCTGAATCTCTGGGACACGAGCTGTATATCCCCTCTGTATCCCCTTCACAATTCCCTTCATTGCTGTCACCCTGTGTGGAGCTCAGAGAGTAAGAAGTCTTTGGCAGAGTTTGGTCCTGATGCTGCCAGCTCTTGCCTGACCTGGGATAGGAAGGGGCTGGAGTTGGGCTCCCCCCCGGGCTCCTGCAGCTCCTCTGCCACTGGCCTGGGGCTTCCAAAGGTGCCTGAAGAAATGTGGTGCCCATCTTTTGCTCCATGTCAATTTAGGTACTTGATTCCTTCTTTAGGTGTAGATAAACGTGGAAGCAACTGGGATGGTTGAAGACATTTCTGGTTCTTTGCTGGAGGTGCCCTGCAGCACCACCAGGACCCGGGGCACTGGGAAGGGGGTAACTGCGTTTTCCAGCACTTTCCAGATCCTTCCACCCTGGTGATCTTCAATAATGCCTCTTTAATCCAGTCATTTCTGGGAGCACGGGACTGGGCTGGGCACACTGGCCCCGCTGCAGCTCCCACTGGGCACCAAGTTGCTGGGGAAGGTGGGGGGAGCAGAGTGTGTGTGTTTGGGGGGCTGAGCCTGGGGAAGCCACTGGTTATTTCAGGCAGTGCAAGGGGGGAGCAAACAGCCCAGCTTTCAGTTTCCAGGCAGCTGGTGCTGGGTCAGGATGTTTTTGCAGAGCAAGTGTGTGTGGAGGGCTTGGTTACACTTCTGGCTGCAGTTATGTGTGCAGCAGTGTTTTACCTCCCTCACAATCTTATTTCTCACTGCGTGGGACACTGGTGGTGCTCTCAGGGGAAGATGCCAGGAGGCTAAGAGAAAGCCAAGACCTCCAAGTTGTGTGTTCATCTTCTTTCCCCCAGTCTAGTGGGATCACATGCTTTGCTATAACTATTTCCATACCCCTCCTCAGCATCTGCAGGACTAAGCATGATCCTTTGACACATCCCCATGTGATGGGAAAATGCACAGGAATGGCACAAACCTTTATAAATATTCTTTGATGCTTCCCTTTTTTTTTTTTCCCTATTAAAATTGAAACCAGATCTCTGTGCATCGTTCACACTGTTGGGTCTAATTACACACAGTGGGTAAGACTGCCTTTATGAAATGGTTTCTCAGGTTCTGGTCTCACTCCATGGCCCTTTCTCCATGGCAAGGTTACAGAAAGATGCTTCACTTTCCCATAGAGTCACAACAAGGGCAGCTTTTGGTGAACCCCACTTCAGGCGTGCTCCCCCCTTCCTTTCCCTGTCTCTAACCCCCTTGATGCCCTTTGCAGAGTTCTTCCCCCGCAGCACTGCTGAGGGATTAAGCACTGCCAGCTCTGGGGATGGCAGGCGTGGGAGGTGGGAGGTTTGTCCCCGTGGCCACGGGGTGACCTTGTGCTGCAGCTCATGCAGGAAACCACAGCCATGGGGGAGCTGCCCTGAGCCCCAGAGCAGAGGGGCCCTACGCTTGCAGGGGGGTTTCTTATTTTTTGTTTTCTTACTTTCTTCAGGTCCTGAGCCTGAAATCCATCTGAGAAGATCAAGTAATTTTTCTGACCCCTTCCCTATGTCCATAAGGTAGGGATAGCTGCTGGAAAGCCATGGGCATGCAGTGATGGAGGTGATGTCTTCTGAACATCGGGGTACAGCTGGTTCAAGCCTGTATCTCCATCCCACTGGCTCTGGTTTTGTGCTGTACCCAGTGTCTCTCAGTGCACAGCAGCCTCCAAAAGCCTGCAGTGCAGGAAAGGGCAATGCAGGTGTCGCTGGGGCCAAGGGGTCCCAGATCTGCATGGAAACATCCCCACTGCTGCTTGTGACACGGGGGCACAACCTGGGGAGCTCACATCCCAAGCAAAACCCCTTTGTGATGAAAACAAATCTCTTTCACCCAAATAAATATTTCTGGCCTCAAAAAATAAATATACATATTAAAAAAATAAATATACACCTCACCTAGCTCCTGTTGCTATTTTTTCAGTTGCTACACAAACAGTTTTATTTCTGGCTCGCTCCACATGCCAGGTCCCAGCCTGCTGCAATGTAATCTCGTGTTGGTGGTTGGAGCACGATGTGGTGGTTGTGGAGCAGAGCCCTTCCAGCACGGCCCCGGCAGCTGCACCGCCTGACCCCGGGCACTTTTAGCCTGTTGCTTGGTGGCCCAAGTGTTTTTCCACCACGTGTAGAAGCCCAGATAATGCCCCGTCAGCACCCCGCTGCCACCGACATGATGTGGGGTGAGAGGCTCAAGGGGAGCTGTCACCAGCCCAGCTGTGGCTCTTTGCACCAACGCTGACCCTCAGCCTGATGGGCTCTTTGGCTGCTCACAACCTCTCAGCCACTTTTCCACGGGGTTCAGGAGATCACACACAATTTATCTGCTCATGGGTTGCACTCCCCTGACCCCCCTCTCCCCGCAGGCAGCACTCCTTGCCTGCACACCTGGGTGCCTGGGGTTCAATAAGGCCCAATGGCTGATTATTGGCAATTAATGCTGTTAATTGCTATGGGAGAAGCTTCTCTCTGGTAGGGAGCAGCTGTGCTGCTGCCGAGGGGTGAGGACTGAGCCTCTGCTTGCTCTGCACCCCATCCCTGTGAACCCTTCAGTGCTTCAGGCTCTGCTTGTAGGTAAGTTGGGTGATGGCAATGGACCTTCTGGAGGTGGAAGTCAGGTGGTGGGGTGTAAAAAGCTGTTCCAATTGGGATGTGTATGGGAGCCTGCAGAGAGCAGTCGCTATGGTGTGAGTGGGGCATTTTGGGGTTACAGCTGCCTGGCATTGCTCTTGTTTGCTCTACAAAGCACCTGGAGAGGCTGCATCGACAAAACACAGAGGGGACCTCAGCCCCGAGGAGCCTGTGCTGGTGTCAGAGCAGAAAGGGCCACCCCAGTGTGACCATCCCCCCAGCAGGGACTGGGCTGAACTGGGAGCATTCGTAGGGTCCCCGCTGGTACACGGTGCCCACCCTGACACAGAGACACTGGTGAAAGTCACCTCCTCCAGCTCACACGGGTCCTTCAGGGCAGCCTGGGGAAGGTGATGAGTGGCTGTGCATGGGCTGCATATGTCCCTCTGGATTAGGGCCAGCCCAGGAGCTGCTTATGTTAACGGAGCTAATCTCCATAATCTCGGCACACAAATGCCTCCTCTCTGCTGCCAGACCGGCTGGGATTTGGGTTCTACGTGGATGCCAGCAGATGTAAGTGTGCTGGGGGGTGGCAGGGAGAGGAGGCACAGCTGGGGCTCTGCCAGGTTGGGCTCAGCCCAGGCTGGTGTGAAGACCCCTCTCCTGCAACCTGCTCTGGGGTCTCACCCCGACATCCCCCCACAGTGCGGGGTGAGCTGCCATCCAGAGGCAATGCACCTCCAGATGCTCAGTTTAAAAGCAACTCCCTTTGTCCCAGCCCAGTGCTCGTAACCCCTGCATGCTGCTGTGCCTCTGTCCTCTTGTCTACCCTGTATCCTTTTCCACTTTATGCCTTGTTTTCACCCTTCTTGCTGGTACATCCAAGGTGATCTCCAAGTCTCTGCGTGATCCTGCAGCGTGTCCTCGTGGCTCACCTGCCCTAGGCTGATGGGCTTAGGCTGGGGAGGCTGTCGGTCCATCTCTGCATCTGGTTTAGTTTATTTCCTCGTTTTTAGCCTCTGGTAAACTTTTCACTTCATAAATATTGCTGGCTGGGCCCCTGCGAGGGGTCTCTGTGCCACACAGGCACAGGAGCACATGGTCCTTTTTGACCTTAAAAGTCTGACCTGCTCCAAAGTCACCTCTCGCTGATGAGGAGCTGAGCCTGCTCAAGTTCATCCGAGTTATTTCACACTCCAAGAGAAGCCTCTGGGGTCCCTATCTCTGCTCCAGAGCTGCCCATTAATTCGCACGTAAGGATAAGAGGCACGAGGCAGGATCTGCCTTCCTGCTGTCACCGAGGAAGCGGGCAGGCTCTGTCCTACACATCATGATATATTTGGTTGGAGACCCGTGGGGACCACAGTGGCCGTGTATGTGCCCAGGAGTTGTCTTTCCAACGGGATCCAGGATGCACCAGGAACCCGTTTTTATTTCAGATGCTCTCTGTCTGATCGCTGAGCTGGAATCCCATCCCCTCTTCCCACTGGCATCACTGTGGATTTTCTTAGAAAATAAATAAGATAAATCTGCATTTAGAAAAAGAAATGTGAGGGCTGAATGTGGGATGCCGATCGCTCCTTGCTCCGAGGCCACGGGGCTGCTCTGCCACTCAGATGTGCCCTAGGCAAGAGTTAATATTTGCTTGTGAGCTCAGTTTTCCCTGGTGTGGGATCTGTGGTTTCATTTGTCAGTTGGCCTGCATCCCTCTCAAAGGACATCGTTGGAGAAGATGCATATTTCCGTGCTTCTGAGCAGTGGTTATTGTGACTCTGAGTTAAGGAAGTACGTTTGGCATCATCTTGTGGGCAATGAATCAGGATACGTTTTCCAGGTGGAAAAATCACCGTGTGATGAAAAAAGCAATGTAATGGGTCAATGCTGGGGACTTTTGTGTGGTTTTAATGTGCCCTTCCCTTGGGCTCGAGCCTCCCTGGGTGTAGGGGTGACCAGGGAAAGGGGAGGGGGGAAATCCTGGTTCCAATCAATCAGACTGATATAATCCTAACCAATACTTCCCAACGTGTCTTGCAATTATGGGCTCTGTGTGTCAGCTCGAGTATGTCCAGCGGGAAGGGTTCAGGGAGCCGTCCTGCTCAGGTATGTGAGCAACGCTGGAGCCTGCCGGGTGCTAATCTGCCGAGAGGAAGCCCAGCCCTGGAGCTGCTGCCTCTTCCCGCAGCGTGCCAATGGTGCCAGTAGGGAATATCCCTGGCAAGGGACTGATATTGCCAGCCAGAAACATCCCCTGGTCCGGCAGGATTAGGAGAGAGGGTCTGTGTCTAAACGCCAGCGCTCAGACTCGTGTTGAGACAAGCAAATGAAGGGTGAAGTGGAGAAAACTTGTGGTTACGTTTTGGGTAATAAATCCAGGGTATAACAGCTCCTTTCATCCTGGAGTATCCCATGGTGCTTTATAAATAGATACGCAAACCATGCACAAGGATCATTTCCAAGCACTGAGATGCAGCCGCTTCCTGGGAGAGCTGAGCAGCTGGTTGGAGCAGAGCTGGAGCTCCCAGAGCGATGCAGCTTGGTGTAGAGCAACCCCAAGAGTGGGGCTGGCTGCTCCCCACCTTCCACCATGCCTGCATGGACCCCATCTCCCTCACCAACACCGAGAGCTACTCTCTGCTCCCTTTGCATGGAAAAACTTGCAGTTCTACACTTCTGGTGCTACCTCCTGTCCTCATTCCACTACTCCCATTCCTTTATGAATGACATTAAGAGCTGTGATGGGGATTAACAGTATCTTTTCAATTTGATTACCCCTATCCTAAAAGCATGCAGGATTATTTCAAGGTATTATCATTTTTTAAGTGGGATGGCTTTTCACCTGCCTCGTGCACACACAAATCTACCTGGGGAGAAGAGGATGCATACAACTTTAATGATCATTACCCTAATCTTCACGGTCTATTTTTCTTGGTAACTCTGCTATAATCAAATAACAATCTAGTTGATTACTTGCCAGGGAAAGCACGTTAGCAGATCAGCCACTTGTGTCCCGTAGCTGTAAAGGCTGAGCCTGCTGCCAGCCATGGCTTTTTTCCCTAATGGAGATGGGAGTGGAAGGAGGGGGAAAATTGCTTCCTATTCACATCCGGGTGAATTTTCTGGTGGCTGAGGAGTGGAGGTCGCTGCTGCTGGGTTTGGTGTTCATAGAGGTTTTTTAGGTTGGTTTTTTTGTTTGTTTGGGTGGGTTTTTTTAATAGAAAAAGCTGAAGCAGCTAGCTCTGGTGGGCTGTGCAGAAGGATTTGCTCCTGTGGTGGGCTCCATGTGGTGGTTCTTCCTCTGCCGTGTAAATTGTGTGATGTGCAGGGTGGGTGGGTGGCAGAGGATCTGGCTGTGCTCCATGCTCACATCCCTCTGCTTCTGAAAGATTGCAAGGCACATGGGAATCTTGGTGCTTCTGGGCCAGATTTTAATGGGTTAATGGAGTACCTGGGAATAGGTCCCCCCATCTGAGGACTGAGCTGTTTCCAGCCTGAATGCAGGATCTGGAGAGGGTTTTGCTGTGAGTGCCTGTGCCAGCGGCTGGGTGATGCTCATCTTGGTGCTCCCACGTCCAGACAGGACGATCTGCAGAGCGTTTGGCAGGACCTGTGCCATAAATCAGGCTCTTGGCCTCCTTCCTAGTAGGCCTGGGGAGCTGTGGTGGGAAGGGGTGCCCAGGGCTGGTTTGCAGCACGCCGAGACCTCCGAGCGTCCTGCAATGTGGGGAGAGACCCTGGGGGGGCACAGCAGCCAGCCCACAGCCCACCGGGACGGGTCCCCTTTGGGGGATCACAGCTCAGGGGCACATCTGGCTCCCACTCTGGAACCCCAAACTCCTGGGCTGGTTCGGGGGGCTCCGTCCGACCTCCTCCCGCACGTTGCAGGACGCTTCGCCCGTGCGGGACCGGCGGCGGCCGGACCCCCCATCCCGGGGCGGGCGAGCCGCAGTTCCGCGGGGGCCGGGGGCCACCTCGTGGCCACTCGGCCGTGGCAGCACCGGGACGCGGTTCGGAGGGGGGAGTTTACAACGTGCTGGGGTTTTTTTGCAACGTGCCCTGCGAAGAGGCTGCCCCGGAGCGCCTTTTTCCCAGGCTGGAAAGCAGAGGGAAAGGGGTCTTGGGTGAAAGAGGTCTTGGGTGTCCTGGCTCGAGGGGGCAGGGGTTGTCCTTGTCTGCGGCTGTTACTGGGGCCCCCAGCTCGGATGAGTAATCGAGGAGGTTCCCGTGGGAAAAGCGGGACGTGGGGCTCCCAGGCGGAGCCTCCTCTGGAGGGGTGCTCATCTCCGGGAGAGCTGCGGGGTTGGGTTACAAAGCAAATATGAATGGAACGAAAGGAAACAGGGTGGTCAAATGGGTCAATCGTTTTCCTTTGACCAGATTCCTCTGTAAAGGCAAACTTGGGCTCAAAGGCTCATTTCCCAGGCGAGCTGAGACGGGGCTGAGCCAAGGGAGGCAAATGATGGGCAAACCAAACCCCACGGGGCTGCTGCTGGCTTCTGAGCATCTTCAATCTGTTGTTACAAGGTACATGGGATCTCTGACACCCCCCACCCCACCCCCCAAAGCTCCTTGTTGAAGGACGTGGGCTCAGATTCTGGGAGATGCTGCATGTCCCAGAATCAATCCAGTGGGAGATTTTCTTGCTGCAGGCACTCCATGATGTGCTGGGAGCAGGCGGAGGCCTCCAGCCACTCTGTGGGTTCCCAGGGAGGTTCAGGGACCCGTGGTGAGAGGCACCAGCAACTCGACAAGAGTTTTATTTATAAAGCTGCCAGCGCTTGGTGTAGGTTTACTCACTCTCCCATCTGGTGACTGTCACTGCCACCTCCTGACAGACGCTCCGTCTCTTGCTGCTGCTGACGTACACTGATTAGCTGGATGTGCTGCTTCACCCAGCTATCGATCAGCCACTCTGGTTAAAAACTGGCTGTTTTAACCAGCGAGATGGCTTTTTTAACAGGTGGGGTGGGTTTATTGCCTTGAGTAAAAAAAAAAATCTGAGAGGATGCTATTGACCACAGAAGGTGCTGGGGTGGCAGATGTGGAGCAGATGCCTCCTGCTCTGGTGCAAACAGCTTTGCCTGTGTGTAGGGACTGGCAGAGGTTACAACTTGCTCTTCCCTGTCCTGCTCCTTTCAGGTTCTCAATTCTGCTTTCTCCTGGTAGCAGCTGCTTGTTGAGGATTTGGTGTGGGTCTTGTGTACCATGTGCCTTGTGTTCCCTCTACTGAATGCTGCAGTTGTTGGGTTTTTTGCTATTGCTTTCCTTTAGTTGCAAATAGAAGTGGGAAGTCCCCCTTCCATGGCTTGTCCTGGCCTTGTGACACCAGTGAAACTGCTGACACCAGTGTGGGTGAATGGGGATGGTGGTTTCTGACCAGGGTGTGCACCAGGACCCTTCACCAGTGCATCTCGGGGGCTTCCAGAGCTCTTTGTGGTGGGAGCAGAGCCTGTGCACGGCTAAGGGCTGGGGTTGCCTGTTGCATTCTGGTCTCATGGACACGGCTGCAGGATCCACAGAGCCTGGGACCATGTCCTTCCCCAGTGGCATGTCAGCCCCTCAGCTGAGACACGTGGGGTGGGCCTATGTGTGTGGCTGGGCACATACCAAGGGGCCAAACAGCAGTGGCTGGGGCTCGGGAGATTGCTGTAGGCTCTGCTGTTTGCTCCTGGTATGGCTTTGGGCATGTTTCTTCATCTCCCACCCCCAGGGCACACTCACTGCTTTTTGTGGGCAGCTGGGTAAGAGAGGGATGAATGTCAAAAACCCGTGTTCTTTGCTTAGAAGACAGGGAATGTCAGTGATGAGCAGGCTGTGCTTTTTATGTCTGTAAATAAAAAAAAATAATTCACTTTCCCATTGAGCTCCAGCTGAAGAAATGTTCATTGGATTTTGCTGAGTGTTGGGCAGCTCCATGGTACATTGCACCTCGGCACGGGTCTGTTCCCTCTTAGTCTCATCAGTGTCTTTATTGGATTCTGGACCGCACATGGAAATGAGAGTTAATTTGTTACTTTCAGGACAGCCTTTATTGTTTTTGGACTGGTTTTCACCCCGTCTTTGCCCTGATGCTCTGTGTGCTTGTGGTGTTGTTTACCTCTTGTCTGGAGAAGAGAAGGCTCCAGGGAGACCTTGGAGCACCTTCCAGTGCCTGAAGGGGCTCCAGGAAAGCTGGAGAGGGACTGGTGCCAAGGGCAGGGAGTGATGGGATGAGGGGGAACGGGTTCCAAGTGCCAGAGGGGAGATGGAGATGGGATGGGAGGGAGAAATTGTTTGGTGTGAGGGTGGTGAGAGCCTGGCCCAGGGTGCCCAGAGAAGCTGTGGCTGCCCCTGCCTGGCAGTGTTGAAGGCCAGGTTGGATGGGGCTTGGAGCACCCTGGTGTGGTGGGAGGTGTCCCTGCCCATNNNGGAGGTGTTTTGGCACGAGCAGTCCCTGGGTGATCAGCACTGTGCTTTGTCCCGTCAGGGTCGCTCTGGGGGCCCCGGGGTGACACCAGACGTGTGCACTGGGTGTCCCTGGGAAGGGACCGGGATCGCCGCGACCTGTTGCCGTCCCACCGCGGGTTTCCCTGGACGGGGACGCAGCAGGTTCCGGGGCAGGCGGCCGAGCTGCCCCCACCTCGGTG
>VZRW01004581.1:142087-159659 GCA_013398125.1 Aegotheles bennettii | reverse complement strand
GTGTTGTGGATGGAGGAGTGGCTGGGTTGGAAGCAGTGGTTTTGTGGTCCTGCGGCATGGGGAGCAGCGTGGCTTTGGGTTTGGCATCTCCTGAGCTTCCATGGTGGGCTCACGCGCCCCACGCCGGGGTGGTCTGAGGGCTTTGCAGCAGAGGCAGGAGCTGATGCTATTTTAAAACCCACCCCTTTGCTGGGGTTTGCACTGTCTGTGGAGAAACTGGGAGGAAAAAGCTCTTTTTTCCTGAAGAAACCTTTCCCCTGTTAGCTCCGAATGCAGCCGACTGCCTGGCCTGCTGCAGGAGCCAGGCTCCTCTCCAGGCACAACTGGCCCCACACGTCTGGCCTCGAGTTGCAGCATTCAGGCAGCATGACCTCACCTCCTGGTTTCCAAGAATAACGTGCGGCTGCACCGGGGCCGTCTGCTGCCGGCTGGGCCGGCTCCTGGGGCCCCACTTCTGCCCCCAGAACAGCCCCGTGTCCTCCCCGGGCTGCTCAGCTCCTCTCCCTTCATGGACCTTGGCTGGAGACATTCAAACCCTGCCTGGATGCGTTCCTGTGTGATGGACTCTAGGTGACCCTGCTCTGGCAGGGGGGTTGCACTGGGTGATCTTTTGAGGTCCCTCCCAACCCCTGGGATTCTGGGATTCTGTGATATTGGTGTGGGATTTTAAAAGCTCCTGAGACCAGTATCCCACTGGGAGTGCCCCCCGTCCCCTCCATGGATGCCCATCACCTTTCATAGCTTCAGGATGCTGAAATGTGTTCTCCTTTCGACTCTGTCTGGCACAAGGGTTGTGTGTGCCCAGTGCCTGGAGGCTCCTTTAGGAGAGGGCTCCCATCTCTATGGCCGTTCCCCCTGGAGGAGCGTGGGGAGCAGCAGATGGGGGTCAGAGCAGGGCACACAAGAGCAGGTCTGAATGCAGAGAGCTGGAACAGCCTTTTAAGCTGTTGTTTCTTTGTACCTCGTGGCTGAGCCATTTCAAAGGTTTCAGCCTTTTAAGACCTTACCAGTTTGAGGCAGGGATTGTAGCAACCGGCCAGTTTAATGGTTGCATTAACTCACTGGTTCCTTTGTGGCCTCAGGAAGGGACTGATGGCCGTGAGTCCATGAGTGCTGGTAGATCCCCTGACCTGAGAGGACCTGAAAGATGAGTTTTGCTGGGGGCGCTGCCAGCCACACAGATGTCACTTGGAGTGTGGTGGGGTGGCACCTGCCATGGGGAGGAGATACAGGATGGGGGTCCAGGTGTGGCTCCTCCCCGAGCACTGCTGGGAGGAGCACACAGGTCTTTGCTGTGGCTCCATCTTTGGTCTGATGGTGCTGGGGGGGATGACAGCATCTCCCTGTGAATTAGGGCGTTACGTGGTTACACTGCTTTGCTGTGACAGAGCACTGCCCCAGCACAGAGGGCAGGTGAGCACGGTGGCTCAAGTGGTCTGTGGCTGGCACGGCGTTTGCCATCATGTGTAATGAGATTATTTGAGCTGCTGGCGTCAGGGCTGTGTGTGATTATGTGCCTGGCTGTGCAGTGAGCTGGAGCCTCACCTCAAGATAAAGTTCAAAACACAAACCCAGATCTGAATGTTCCTGGGGCGCCCAGCCAGGGTGGGACTTTGCAGCTCTGCTCTTGTTAGATATCCTACCCAATTTGGGACCAGTGGAGGGATGGACCCATTTCCTTCATCATCATCATCACCTTTGCTGCCCACACGGGTGGGAGCATCTTCTGCTGGGTGTTCAGGGATGGAGCAGCCGCTCTCCTGTCTGCTGTCCTCGAGCCCGTGGGTGTGGGTGGGAGCCAGGTCCAAGTGGTGGCTGCTGGGAACTGGGACCAGCAAACTGGGCATCTTGGCTGGGCTGGGGGGGTGGGGAAGCAGATGCAATGGGATCGATACAAACCAGAAAGCATGTGTGTTATCCTTGGGCTACTGAAAAAAGGAATAAATACCATAAAAAGCAGAGGGGAGCTGGCCTGGTAATAGAGATGGTCAGAGTCATAGTGATGGCATTATTGCACCACTCAGTTTTAATGTATTATATTTCCACTTGTTTTAGCAAACAGGCAGGGGCTGTGCTTGTGCACAGGCAGCCCCACTGTGGGTGTCAGCCCCCCAGCACCCAGCACATTGGCTCCTCCAGCTCCTGCAGCTCCCACTGTCGGACACAGCCAGGCTGCAGGAGCCGTGGTGACCTGTACCAGCCTCTCCCTCTGCCCGATCCCCTCCAGGCTCTGGTGGGACTCCCTCTTCAGCCATTTCACAACCCACTGCTGGGCAGATGCTGCGGAAACCCGGGCGGCTCTTGCGCAAGTGGCTCTGCTGGGGGGTGGGTGCCTCCTGTGCCCCAGGCAGGGCAGCACCAGTCTGGGGGCTTGGCTGTTTTGGGGTGCCTGGGGGTGTTGCAGCCCTTGGCCAGGCACCTGCCCGGGCTTCTGGAGAGGACATCTTCCCCCGTGCTGGCCCAGCAGGCTTGTTGAGCCCTTTGCTTGTGTCCTCAGTGCTTTGCCCTGCAAGGAACAGCCCCGTTCCTGGGGTGAGGGGCTGTGAGTTTGTGTTGAAGCAGGACTGCCACCATCTCCCTCTCCATCTCCTCTCCCACTCTGCTTGTTCCCACTTTGGGATTGAAACTCCCAGTCCCTTTTGTTGTGAGGAAGAATTGCTGATAAGGGACGACTCTCTGCCAGGACGTGAGATGCTCCATGGGTGGTGGGGTTCAGCAGGGAATCCAGGTCCTGGGGAGTTTGGAAGTGTCCTGGTGCTCCTGTTCCCCAGCTCCAGCCTGGCCTCGGGTGTGTGGTGTTAGAGATGCAAATGCTGGGCTGATGAAGCCTGGGTGAGTAAGGTGCTGAGGAGTTCATAAATGGCTTAAAATGTGGTGTTTGCATGCTGCTGAGCAGCAGCTCCGGCATCTGCGGGGTGGGAGGGCTGGAGCTGCTCCCCGGGAGCTTCGGAGCAGTCTGTGGCTCATGCCCTCCACCACGTTCTGGAGGAGCTGATGGAAGATGATGATGTTCTCCATATGCCTGAGCATGCAGTGCTTTTGGCTGATACTCCTATTCTTGGGCTTCACCTCGAGGAACTGCAGGGCAGGGAGGGCTCCAGCTAATGAGAGCAAGGAGGGTTTTCTGGCTGCTCTTGGTGTAGCTGGTTAACTCAGTTTTGCCAGGCTCTGGCAGTAAGGGCAGCCAGTGCTTTCACTAAAACCACCTCATGTTTCTTTCTCCCCAAAGACAGCAATGAAACAACCAGGCAGATGGCACTGGGAAGGAGGGTCTGGCTGGGACGTGGTGGTGATACCTCCAGGGTTTTAGTGCCTTAACTCCTAAGCAGCAGTGAACATCTGGAGCTTGTACCCATCTCGAATCCAAACCCTCCCAACAGCCTTGGAAAGAGCCTTGAACTTCATAGCAGGAGAGATGGGGGTAATGTGGTGGGGGTGATGTTCACAAGGGCTGTTGAAGACTTTCTCTCGCTTCGGAAGTGGAGGCTCCCAAGCTGCACAAAGGCTGGCCTGTCTGCTCTGTGCCCCTCCTGCCCCTAAGCCCTTTTTGTGAATAAGTGGGATTGAAAAAGCTTAAATTCATACAAAGCAGGACCCAGGAGCCTCTGGCCACCTTGCCCCCGCCCGGCCTGTGCCCTGGCACTGCCACTGCTCCCTGGTTGATGCTGCCCTGGGATGAGCTGGTGGCTGCAAGGCTGTCGGTCAGATGAGTTTTCTCCTTAAAGGCTGGGTTTGGGCATTCCCACCATGAGCAGCCTGGCCCGTGAGAGGAGCAGCAGGAGCTGCAGGAGTAGGGCTTTTTGTTAGGTTGATTAAATATCCCTGCTTTTATCCTTTTATCCCCTTTCTTTTCTAACCTAACAGGCAAAATGTGTCCAAAGTGCTTTCTGGCTGTGGTGTTTGGGAAGAAACCAAGGAGCCTGCTGGTAAACAAGGTCTGGCAGCAGGGTGCTGGGCAGCCATGAGAGGACCAGTGAGTCTTTCCCAGAGCGCGTGTGGATTCATGATTCATGAATCCATTCAAAGATTCATGACCATAAAACCTCTGCTCTCGACTCCTCTCCCTGTGCTGGTTTCAGTCGGGCAGGACCTCTCCATGGGTGCAGCTCTGGAGAGCGGTGTTTCCCTCTCAGTAGCACTGAGGGGGTGAAGGTTTCTCCTCTCATGGTGTTTTTGGAGGTGTGTGCACCCAGGATGAGTTTTGCACGCTTGTTGGCTGAGGTATTTTGAGGTTATGGTGCTGACCAGCTCCATCCAAGCTTCACCAAATCTCCGGGGCTCTGCAGCTGCTGCCAACAGGTGCCGTGGAGGCTTTCGGGGCTGCCAAAAGCCTGGAAGGAGCTAAGAATAACCACGGTGTCCTGAGAGCTTTAATGAGGTGCCAGCAGGATGCAAAGAAGGGCTTTTTTAAAATAGAAACACAACTATGTTTTCCTCCCAGCTGAAGGAGTCTCTGGATGACTGGTGGGGAGGGAAGAGGGGCCAGTGGAGCAAGAGCATCCCAAGGGGCTCTCAGCCTTTCGTTGCATTGCTTTAAGGACCAGGATTTCCCCTAAAATCCTCCCTGCTGTGGTAGTAAAGGGAGAGCGTGTGACCATGGGTACTGTTGGGTCTTGGGTGTTGCTTGGCTCTTAGGCCAGGTGAGTTCACTGCAAGCGGGGGGGTCCCACCAGGTCCCATTAGGTACTGGGGGTGGGTGGAGGAGGAGGGGAGCAGCCTGTGGGGCTGGGCTGGCATCCCTGGGACTGCAGTGAGTGAGAGCCACGCGCAGCCCTTGGTGAGCAGCTCTGCCTGGGGGTACTGGGGAGGTGGTGGTGGAGAGGGTGGTGAGTGATGGGTGCTGCTGAATGGGTCTTAATCATCCAGGGGCGTGCAATCCTCCATTCCCCCTCTGCCCCTTCGTTAGCATCCCTTCTGGTTGCTGTGGGTCAGCTGTAGCAGCCCCTTGCCCTGCCCTGCGTGTGCTGGACCACTTGTGCATCCCCTGGGGGGTGGGCTCATGCATCCTGGCAGTGGGCTAGTGCATATCCCGGTGGTGGGCCTGTGCATCCCTTAGGGATGGGCTTGTGCCATGGTCCCAGCCCAGAAACCCCGGCAGCCTCCAAACCACCTTGGCTGTGCGGGTTCACCCTGTGGGTGCTGGCAGTGCCACCCATCAGACAGTCACTGCTCGGGAGCCTCCAGGGTTTCATGTCCCGGATCCCGAGGGGATCCCAGGACTCGGCACCTCCCCAAGCGGGGGGGTCCCACAGCTGGGCTGGGCATCCCTGGCTGCGTCTCAGGGAGCTGTTTGCTGTGTCCTGGTGGTGACAAAGCCCGTGACGAGGGTGAAACTGCTAAACAAACAGCCAAAAGAAGGGTGCACAGTGTGCTGTCGTCACCGAGTTCTGGGGCATGTGAGTGAAACTCTGCTCGGGCTTGGCACTGGTGGAAGAAACGAGTCCTGAGGTTGCTCCCAGAACCAGGGTTGAAGGGTGCTTCAGGAGTGGTTGGGCTCGATGCAGCTTTGTTTTGGTTTCTTCTTCTTTAAATGTGTATATTTTAATAGATATTTGTTTGCATTGCTGTCAGATCTGTGTGGGAAGGAAGGATCTCTGGGGTGGGAGGAGCTGGCAGCCACCCCTCTGTCCCATGGCAGGTCCTGCCCATGGGCTGAGCCCCGAGAAATTTCATTTTTGGGCAGAGCACAAGCCCAGGAGCTGCTGGGAAGCTGTGGGTGTTTGCGGGGCTCCTGGCAGGGGTTCGTAGCTCCTCCACTTGCAGGCGTGGGTCTGGGCGGTCCGAGCCTCCCCCTAAACCACTTCCAGCTTAAAAGTAAAGGGTGGGCACGTCTAAACGTAAAAGGGGTGTGGGTGATCCCCCCAAAGCTGTCCATGGGGTCAGGGGTAATGACAGGGTTGGGCAGCATTGTCCCTGGGATTGCTGTGAGGCTGATGGAGCAAGGGACCCAAAAAGATGCTTCATGTCCATCTGTCTGGCACGTGAGGGTGCTGGTGTGGTGATGAGGGGTTTTTTCAGGCTGTGCCTGTGGGAGGGAGGTGCAAAGGACAGAGGTCAGTGCTGAGTTAATGGTTCACATCGGTGTTTACTTCGCTATTAATCATGCCCGGGAATATCAGCCACTTCCTATCATAAAAGCACATATGTGCACTTCTCCATTCATGAGCTCAGCAGCTCCCGGAGAAAACCTGGTGAGGGATGGGGCTTGGGGAGGGGTTGGGAGGAGGAGCTGCCCCCGGCCCCAAAGCTCTGCAGGAGGTGGCAGGGAAGGGGTTGTGTGTGGAGCAGGTCTGGTGGCCATGGCCGTGTCTCACGTGAAGATTTCCACCGCTCCCACGGCTTCTTATTCTCCTTTCACTTGGTGTTGTGTGGATAAAAGGTCCTGGTGGCTTGGCCTTGGGGGGGGGGATGCAGGGAGGCGTGGGGGGATGCAATGGTTCTGTTTGCACAGAGAGGTCCCTGAGCATCCCCCTGCTCCAGAGCAGCCCCGAGCTGGGCTGTGGCTCCTGCCTGCCCAGAGTCAGCCGGTCCCTGCCCCGCTCAGCCCCGGTGGCTCCTGGGGGCAGTGATGTCTCGGGTGCCTGTAGGAAGAGATGGGCTGGGTCGGGGCGTTTTGCCCATCACGACCCCCTTCCTTCCCGTTGGATTCACAGGGAGGTCCTAGCCAGGGTGGTGGCTCCATGTCTCCAGCCAGGTCTGCTCTCTGGGACCTCCCGGGATGTCCCCCTGGGTAGCAGGACACGGGGGCCTTGCTAGCCATGGCTAATGCCTGGCTGACCTTGGCTCCTCACGCCAGCCCCGTGCCTCCTGCAGAGACAAATATCAGGTGAGCCCCCAGACCCCTGCGCTGCTTCCAATGGACTGGGAGAAGGGGATGATCCCAAAACCAAACCCTGGTACCGAATGGGCCCCTAATTCTGTTTTTCTCAGAGATGTGAAGCTGAAAGCATTTATTTCTCTCCATTAAACACCAGCTCCAGCCTGCTGCCTGTGCCGTGAGTCAGCGGGGATGCTTCCTGCTGCCATCTGGTTGTCATTTACCTGTTTTGACTTTTCCCCATGAGTTTGGCAGCCCCCGATGCCTCCTCATCCCTGATGTCCCCACTGCATTGGTGGCCCTTCCCTCAGCACCCAGGGCACTGCTCCCAGGTACACGCTTCCGAGCTTCATCTCCTTGAAATCAATCTGCCAAGAATATTTTTTAGCTGCTGGGAAATGGGCTCTGAGGCGTGGGGCTGGCTGGGGGCAGTGCCCTGGTTGTCTGGGGGGGGCAAGCACAGGCCCCTGGCAGGTGGCTCTTGCTTAAGCCTGGGTCTTTCTTCTGCTTTTTGCCTTTGTGTGCCTGGAGATGCTTTTGTTGCAGCCTGAAAAGGCTGCATAGCTGCTGCATCTGTCGCAGGGTGAGGAAATGCTCAGCAGATTTGCTGATGGGGAAAGGGGGGGATGCAGGGCAGGGGTGTCCCGAGCATCCCCTGGTGGGTATGGACCCCCATGGGAGGTGTGGGCAGGGAGGGTTGGGCAATCATGGGGGGGATGCAGAACAGGGGGTCCCGAGCATCCCCTGGTGGGCACAGACCCCCGTGGGAGGTGTGGGCAGGGGAGCTGGCACACACGGGGCAGGGAGGGTTGGGCAATCGTTGGGGGGGGATGCAGGGAGAGGGGTCCCGAGCATCCCCTGGTGGGCACAGACCCCCGTGGGAGGTGTGGGCAGGGGAGCTGGCACACACGGGGCAGGGAGGGTTGGGCAATCGTTGCGGGTGAGCGAGGCCCCGGTGTGCTGGGTCTCCTTGTGCAACAGCCGCCTCTCCTCTCGCCCTGCTTCCACCCTCCCTGCTCCGTTGCAAAACCACCCGTGGGAGCAGGGACTGACATCTCCTCCCCGTGTGCTGCTGGCACGGGTTTGAGCTCGCCCCTCGCACACGCAGCCTCTTTGTGCCTGCTTATTCCCTGGCTGTGCAGTGGGGAAGCTTTCCCTGCTCCGGGTCTTGCTTCGGGAATTCAGGCTTGGAGAATGCAGCCGAGCAGCTTGAGCACTGTGTCAGTTCATGTTTGCTCGGCCGGGATGGCATCTCCAGCCCTGCTCCCTGTTTGTAGCTCTAATCTGGATAATTCTCTCTCGCTGGGATGCGTTTCCCAACCTCTCCATCTTTCCTGAGGATGGGGGATGACCTTTGGTTCATGGTGGTAGGGAATGGAGCCACTGAGGCACTCACGTCCTGCCTGTGAAGGTCTTCAGGCAGGGGCTGGCTGTGGCCCCGTGTGCATGGGCAGAGCAGGAATGGTCCCCAGCTTGGGACAGTCCCATCACCTCTGGCTGGTGGGCACAAGCAGTGGGCATGGGGTTAATGTGAAGGTTTATAGAGGAGTCACGATGATGTGGGGGAGGCTTCCTGAGCTGCACGATTTATCATTACTGCATTGTAATTGAGCCATGAATTTCCCTGTGTTTGGGAACATAATTCCTCTTATGGGCTTTGGGACTCGTGATTTTATTTCTCTTCTGTAGTTCATAAACAGCAGAAGTGGAACGAAGCTCTGCTGCTTCTACACCCTTCTGCTGTTGCTCCATCCCAACCATCTCCATGGAGGCTGGTGATTACCTGTGAGCTCCCAAATGTTCTGGCATTAGGGGCAGAAGACACAAGGGGATCAGCTGAATCCAGGTGCCCCAGCCCTGTGCCCTGTTGGGTGGGTGCTGGGGACTGGGCGTGGGGGGGGCAGTGGGGCTTTGCATCCAGGAACACGTTAAAGCAGCTGGCAGCAGTGGGCAACCAGTTCACATGGAAAGTTTACAAGAGACAAATTCTTTGGAGATAAAAAACTCTTTTGTTTTATTAGGAAAAAACTCTCCTTGCCCCGTGCTAGCCCAGTCAGGGGAACCCACAGCCCGTGTGTGGGTCTGGGCAGGGGAACTTTGGATGGGGCTTTGAGCAACCTGGTCTAGTGAGAGGTGTCCCTGCCCATGGCAGGGTGGGTGGAACTGGATGATCTTTAAGGTCCCTTCCCACCCAAACCATTCTATGATTCCATTCTGTGATTCTGACTTCTGCTCTGCTCCCCTGCTGGTAGCTCAGGAGGCTGACAGCTCACCTTTCTGCACCACAGGTTTGCTTTTATTGCCACTTAAGAGGAGTTGATTTTAGCCCCCGTGGTGCAGGTGGGTCCCGAGGGGAGCTCCTTGGGGCACGGACGTGCTCCTGTGGGTCCTGTTGTGGGAGGCTGTTGGGAGGGGTGGTTGTCTCCCAGGCAGGGTGTGCAGCGTGTGCTGCCCTGCTGGGGACCGAGGGGAATCGGCTGTGATCAAAATACACATGGAAATAAATATAGCCTGCCTGCAAGAGCAGCTGGAGCTCCCGGGATGAGCGTGGAGCCAGGGCGAAGGGGGACAGCCCTGGAAAATGAGCAGCTCGACGTGCTGGTGTGTGCCTGTTCCTCAGTTTTCATGGGAATTGCCCATGGGAGGTGAGTTTTCCCTTGCCAGCCCTTGGACAGGGATATCGTGGAACATCTCCCTTATGAGGAAAGGCTGAGGGAGCTGGGGCTCTTGAGCTTGGAGAAAAGGAGACTGAGGGGTGACCTCATCCATGGTTACAAATCTGTAAAGGGTGAGGGGCAGGACGATGGAGCCAAGCTTTTTACAGTGCTGACCAATGATAGGACAAGGGGCAATGGATGGAAACTGGAGCACAGGAGGTTCCATGTGAATCTCAGGAAGAACTTCTTTCCTGTGAGAGGGCCAGCGCACTGGACCAGGCTGCCCAGAGAGGCTGTGGAGTCTCCTTGGCTGGAGACATTCAAACCCCGCCTGGATGCGTTCCTGTGTGATGGACTCTGGGTGACCCTGCTCTGGCAGGGGGGTTGGACTGGGTGAGCTGTCGAGGTCCCTTCCAACCCCTAGGATTCTGTGTGATTGTGCCAGTCTGGGTGAGCACAGTGTGTTGTGGCTTGCCAAGGGGCAGCACCCTTTGGGGCCGTGGTGGCACCCATGGAGAGCGATGCTGGGATGGTGTCAGTTGGATCCTCCTGCCCGTGCCGCTGGAGGAGGGAGCTTCCTGGGCGAACCCGTGGTGATTCATGGCACATCCTCCCAGGAGGAGGCGGCGAGACTGAATCAGTGGTGCCTGAGGACACCGCGGGCGGTGGAACGTGTGTACGGGTGGCTCCAGCCCCCTTGTTTGCTCCAGCATCTTCCTTCCTGCCTCGCACCCACCTGCCTTCGCCGTGCTTGGCGTGAGATGATGGGGGGGGAATTCAGCTCGACGTGGTGCTGAGCAAACAGGAGGGGGTCTCAGCCCCTTCGTTTGAGCTGAAGCTCGTTTTTGAGGCCCACTGGAGCCTGTGGGGTTTGCAGCCCCATTTCTTGTGTGCCAGGGTGGGGGTTTGCTGGGTGGGTGCTGTCCCCCATGAGCCATTCTGTGGTCAGGAGCTGCTTGCAGGGTTTGTCCTTCCAAGGTGGTGAAAAGCCCAGAGCTGCTCCGGGAGCCTTTGCTGCCGGGGGGGTCCTGAGCATGCAGGGGCTGTGCCATCTGCAGATGGGGCCGGTTTTGGAGCCCTCAGCTGAGGGTTTTGGTGAAGCTCATGAGTGTGTTTGGCTTTGCACAGCACTGATTTCTCTCACAGCATGTCACAGCTCTGGGGGGAGCTGGGCTGAGCCAAGGCACAGGATGGCAGCAAACGCCGTCTGCCGACATCTCGGAGGTGTCAGGCTACTGCGAGGGGAGCTGGGATGTGGCTGGAAGCTGAATTTCCTCCCAGGATGAGGGTGGAGTGGCCCTTTCCCTGCTCTCCCTCCTTCCCTGCGGGTAGGTGTGCTGCTGGGAAGTGGAGATGGGATGGTGGAGGGGTCTGAGGGCATAGCTCTCCTGGTTGTCCCTTGTCCCATGCGGTATCAGAGGGACACCCGGATGCAGAGATGCTCTCTGACAATCAGGGGAGGTCTGGAAAACTTCCCTGGTTGCAAATCCAACACTTGAAGCACGTAACCACCATCATGGGGAATGCAGGCAGCTCCTCTGTGTGTGACACCCGGTTCTGCTCAGAGGCGGTGGCCTTGTGCCCTGTCCTGGGGACACTTGTGTAACTCGGGATCCGGTTACTGCCCGGGCTGCCGGGCTCGGGTAGTGCAGCTCTTCCCATCTGAAATAAGGATGAGTTTGATCTCCAAGGAGCCCTCCCTTGGAAAGGGGACAGGAGGTAACAGAAAAGCTGAACCCGCAGTAGCTGTGGGTTTCCAGCAGATGGTCCATCTGCTGCCACCTCCCCTCTATGAAGGGTTAACTCTGGGTTACTTTGGTTGCAAAATCTCCTGCTTTTGAGGCTGCTCTGGAGCCGGTGGGAGGGGACAGTGTCCCCAGGCTGGTACCCTCAGCTGGGGTGGGATGGGACAGTTCTCCCTTGCTGAACCTCGAGGTGCTTTTCCCATCCCAGGCTGCTCGTTGCAAGCCAAGAAACACAAATCTCGCTGCAGCCATCGGGTGCCCTGGATACCGGAGCTAAATTAGGGACCTGGGCAGCGTCACTACACGTCCCCAAATATGTCTGGTGTGGAGTGCCTGTGACACCAGGACGTCACCACTGCTCACTTCACTGCTGAGTGTGGCTGAGGAGCAGAAGAGGGAGTGGGAGGGAAAGCCAATGGCTGCTGCCTGAAGAGGAGAAGCTGTTGGAAGTGCTGCCCTTGCCCTGCCTGCACCAGGAGCAGACGCTGCTCTCCCACCCCTGTGCTGTACTCGGCACAGCCCCGACACAGGGAGCTTTATGCCAAGGGCAGGATGGAGCTTGTATGGGTGCCATGGGTGATATTGGGCTGTGGGCTGCTTCTTCCAACAGTTTGAGCATCACCAAATCCTTCCTGCATCCTCCTGCAGCCTTCCCCACGCAGCCTCATTGCATCTGGCCTTCACTCTCCGTCCCTCCACTGTCACCTGCCACTGGGAACACTTCGGAATAGACCAAGTAATTCTCATAAGGAGCCTCTCCATTGCCTCTCCACCCTGTGGCTGGCAGGGGAGTGGTGGGGGCTGAATTGCAGCCGGGCTGTTGTGAGAGCACGGGGGCAGCTGTGTGCTCACTGCGGGTGCCTGAGTACAAAAGCAAATGAGTACAGGTAATGGAGGCTGCTGCCTCCCACCTCATTAGAAATACAATTAGGCTCCTTTAGAAGCGCTCTGAGTGACCCCTGAAAATGAGATGTGTGTTTCTGTGCATCTCCTGTTTGTCTGGTGCAGAACGATGGGACCCGGCTGCTTCCTGCTGTTCAATTTTCCCAGCTCATAATTACAAATTGTTTTTTTCTCTTCAGCTTCCTGGCTCCCCATCGCAGGCTGCTGGGAGCTGCCAATAACCACGCTCTTCTCCAGGCCCCTTCCCTGCCTGGGCTGGCTCATGGCTTCAGCAGGATCTGGTTTTTAGGGTAATTAAGCAATAGAGGAGCAAGGAGGGGCCATGCAACCTCCTGCCCCGTCTTCCTTTGGCTGTTGGTGCAGATGATGGGCAGATGATGTCCAGTGGTTGGGCAAGGGGTGGCTTGGGCCATTTCCAAGCTTCCAGGTGGTTGGATGCCAGAAGCCACCCCATGCTCCATCCATGGGCATGGGGTTCCTGCACCTCGGGAAGCAACAGAGCCGAGGGGGTGGCAGAGGTGTGACCAGACACCCACATCCTGGGGTTACGGGTGGGTGGCTGAAGGACACATCCTATTGTCCCTTTCCCCATGGTCAAGGCCACGCGCTGCTGCAGGCAGGAGTGCAAATCTCTGCCAGGGCTCACCCTGTTTGATTTATAAACAGGCAGCGTTGGGGCTGCAGCAGGGTTAACCTTGCTCCTGTGAAATCCCCTCTCTGGCAGAGAGGTCCTGGGCACGATTTTGGGTTCTGCCAGGCAGAAGCATCCCAGGGGTAGGTGCTTCTCCACGTGCCAGCTGGTTGCTCTCTGCTGAGCATCGCTGGGAGCTTGGCTCTGTCTCGGTAAAATGAGCAAACCTGCTGTTTCCTCCTGATGCACTGGGGGGGTAGGATAGGTTCCCACATCCCCCCCACCCATGGGTGCCCCGAGGAGCAGACCCACTCTGGGGCAGGGGCAGAGGGTGTTTCACCCAACCCGGCCCTGAGAGCTGCTGGAGACAGGAAGGAAAATGAACTGTGCTCAGGACAGACACGTTTGTTGCTCTATATTTAGGAGTATGATAATTAAGGCTGGTTGTTTATCCTGACAAACATGGTAATTAATAGTCTGTGGCAGGCGAGCAAATCCTTCCTGCACGTGGTTGTGTCTGAGAAGGGCGGGGGCTCATTAAAGAGCTGCTGCTGCTCGTGAGAAGAGCTGCTATTCGGAGAACATCTGGCTGTTTGCTTTGTGCCTTCTCCAGGCACGCGTGGCTGGGCACTGGGGACCTCTGAAGCTGGGTGTAAGGGCACGGAGCAGGAAGGTCCTGCCAGTCCCATGGAGCAGAAGGTGGTGGGTGGGCAGTGCTGCCAGGGGCTGCAAAGGGGAGAGCGAGGATGCTTGGTGGCACCCAGGGGTGCGGTGGTGTGGGTACCAATGTGCAGAATTTTGCTCATAAATGTGGTAGGAAGTCTCATTTGCTGGTGGCACAGGCTGGCTGGGCACCAGGGACGTGTCTCAGAGGGGAGGGGGGTGGTGGGAGGCCGAGATGAGCTTTTACCAGCTTTGGAAGGGAGGGCAAGAAGCTTATGAGAGCGGGTGGCTTCGCGTTCCTCCCACTAGATGGGGATGGAGGCATTGCACAGAGCGCACTGGAGCTTGCTGGAGCTCACCTCGATGTTGCCTGCAAGGAGCACCCACACTTGGCCTTCACCCTTGTGTCTTCTCCAGGTGGGCACTGGGCTGGCAGCCTGGCTCTCCCGGGGGGCTCACGGCTGACGGGGTCTCGCTTCTCCTGCAGATGCTGCAGGACTGCCCAAAGGCCCGCAGGGAAGTGGAGCTGCACTGGAGGGCATCGCAGTGTGCACACATCGTCCGCATCATGGACGTCTACGAGAACCTCTACCAGGGGAGGAAGTGTCTGCTCATCGTCATGGAGTGGTCAGTCCCCAGCTGCGGGTGGGCTCTTCCAAAAGTGGGCGATGGGGGTGGGGTGATGCCAAAAGTGGGATGAGCACCCTCCTGCACCTCTGCTGGGCTGCTGGGGACCCCATGGAGATGATGTGCTGGGGGAAGCAGCCTGTGAGCCGTAGGGATGCGAGCCCTGGGCGCGGTGCTGCACCGCTGGCGTTGGAGGGACAGGAGCTGCGCTGGCTCTGAGTCATTCTGAAAACTCACTTGGGTGTCGGGAGGCTTTGGGCCCGTGGTTCTCACTGCAGAGAGATCATAACCAAACTCGCTTTGGCCATTGAAGGTTGGGGCAGGCAGTGGGTTCCTGGCACCCCAGCAGCCTCTGCTGGGCAGCGCCTGGCCGAGCTGATGCATCGCTGAACGCCACCGCGGCAGCAGCTGAGCGGCTCTGGTTCGGGGAGATGTTTGATATAACCTGGGGAGGAGGAGGAATGAAGGGGAAAGTATTGAAACCACATCCCAACCGCAGCTGTGATTTGATGCAGCTTCCTTGCCAAAACCTCTCCCCTGGCAAGCCGGTAGGTCGCCTGGGGGGGCAGCGGGTGCGAGGAGCACCGGGGCACGGCAGCTGCCCGAGGGGCTTCTGAGAGCAGCACCAGGACACCAGGGATGGGAAAGGTTGGTGTGGTGCTTCTGCTCGTGTGGGAAGAAAGCGGTAGCTGAACAGTAGGAAACGAGGCTGTGGGGCAACGATGGGTCTCCACAGAGTGCCTCTGTCCGAGGGATGCTCTGGCTGTCATGCCCACCACAAGGCAGCATTTGACCTTTAGCATCAGCATGGTGTGTCCTAGTGCAGCTGCATCTGTATTGCAGGTGTCCAGCGAACAGCAAGGGCAGGAGATGTGATCTGCATGGGGAAAACCAGAAACCATTTCTGCTCGAGTTAGATAAGGCAGGGACAGGAAGCACCATTATCCCTATTCTCACGGGGGATTATCCTTGATCTGACCCTTGATCTCTCTGGGAGATGAGTTTTTCCTCGGGGTACCCGGGGAGGGAACCATGCCAAGGTTTCCATGGTCAGGGTTCCTGGGGAGGGAACCACGCCAAGGTTTCTGTGGTCCTTCTTCAGTGCCTTACGTGGGAGCTCACTCTGCTGCGATGGGGTTGAGTCTCTGCCTCCCCCATCCCATCTCCCCCGTGGCAGTGCTGCTGACTCCTCACCCCTGCTCTTTGCTCAGCAGTTCTGCAGGTGGTTGGTGGTGTGCTGGCGAGGTGGTTGGCTCATCAGCTAAACGAGGTCAGGCGTGGCAGGAGCGCTCTCGCTGCCTTCGAGCCACGCTTGCTGCCTTTACTGTAAATGTCATTCTGTGGGCTGGTGGGGAGACCACGTCCGCTTGTACATCAGCACAAAGCCTCTGCCCTGCTCATTTCTGGAAGGAGAAGGCTCCAGAGATGCCCCGTGCCCAGAACCACCAGCCCAAGGGCTTGGATGGAGAAGGGCTTTGTTTCTTGCTGACCTGGCGCAGCTCCTGGCTGAGGATCAGAGGTTTCGGTACCCTGCTGTGAGATGGGTGCTGCACCACCTGATGCCTCCTGCTTCTCTTCCAGCTTGGATGGCGGGGAGCTCTTCAGCCGAATTCAGGACAGGGGAGACCAGGCCTTCACAGAACGGGGTACGGAGCCCATGGGGATCTGGGGTTTTGTCCTTGGAGCATATAGAAGTGTCTCTGGTCCCTTTTGAATCCCCAGCAGGGTTTTGCTCCTGGGGAATGAGGAATGTGGGTGCAAGTGGCCCTGCTTTTCACGTTCCCTTGAGGACAGGGTTAGGCGATGCTGCCCCTGTGCTTTGTCCATCCCACTCCAGCACAGGCAGGAGCTTCGCTGACCTTCAGAAACACCCACACCCCTGCAAAAAATGAAGACCAAATCCTGTGGTTCTCACAGATTTCGTGGATCTCATCCCCTCTGCTCCTGTGCCTGGGAAAAACATCTGCACAAACCAAACCCCGAGCCTGTTGCCTCCCCATCCCACAGGGAACAGTTGCCCCAGCTGGTTTTCCTGCAGATTTGGGGTCCCTGGTGGTGCTGGGAGCCAGGTCAGCCCCCTGAGTGAGCTCTCCTTGGGGCTTGTGAGATTGGGTGTTGGGGTCAGGGGTTGGAGCATCCCAGCTCCTTGGGAGTTTCTCTCCCATTTGCTGCAGGCTCCTGACCCAGGGGTGGGTGCTGAGGGGGGTCCTGCTTGAAAAGGGGGACTTGGGGTAGAGGAAAGCACCTGATGGGGTTTTGTTTATTGCTTCAGAGGCTTCAGAGATAATGAAGAGCATTGGGGAAGCCATCCAGTACCTACACTCGATCAACATCGCGCACCGGGACGTGAAGGTACCTGCACGCTCACCTGGCAGTGCTGAGCCCTGCTGGGCTCGTGGCAGTGTCGAGGCTGCTCACTACTTCTTCCCTGTGTTTTCACAGCCAGAAAACCTCTTGTACACCTCCAAAAGGCCCAACGCTGTGCTGAAACTCACAGACTTTGGCTTTGCTAAAGAAACCACCACGCACAACTCGTTGGCCACCCCGTGCTACACACCATACTACGTGGGTGAGTGGCTGGGGGGGTCTGGGCTGGCAGGTTTGCAGGGCTGGAGGAGTGCAGAGCTGGGAGGTTTGATGGTGGCCACCCACAGCCCATCATGAGGTGCAGGCAGCTCTGTGGTGGCTCCATGGGATGGTCACATCCCTCTCACCTGGTGCTGCCACTTTGACTCAGGGCTTTGTTTCTCTCTTTCCCAGCCCCAGAGGTGCTGGGCCCGGAGAAGTATGACAAGTCCTGTGACATGTGGTCCCTTGGTGTCATCATGTACATTCTGTAAGTCTGATGGCTCCAGCTCTGTCCTGCTGGGTCAGAAGGGGGGATGCAGCTTTCGAGCCCACCTCATGGGTTGATGGGGCTGAGCCTTCCCCAGCTGCACTGCTCCTGGCACTGCCCCGTGCTCCACAGGTGCTGCTGGGGAGGGTTTGGGGACGATTTGTTGACTCTGCTCCCTCTCCTGGCTCAGGCTGTGTGGGTACCCCCCCTTCTACTCCAACCACGGCCTGGCCATCTCGCCTGGCATGAAGAAGAGGATCCGAATGGGCCAGTACGAGTTTCCCAATCCCGAATGGTCCGAAGTGTCAGAGGAAGGTAAACATGGTCCCTGTGACTCTTGTCCCCAAGCTGAGACCTCCCTTTGGGTCCAGCCCTGTGTCCAGGGGGCTGGGGGAACCTGGGCATCACCTCTCAGTGATGCTGCAGCTTCATATTTTTGCTGGAGGGGCTTTTGCTGGAGGGTTTGAGCAGGGTGAGGTCTGTGGCACGGAGGGGACAGGAGGAGGCACGTGCAGGCATTCTGGGGTTGCTGGCTTGGGGTGGAGTGTGGAGAGAGCCCCCCCTGGGCCCTGCTGACACCCAGCCCCATGCAAACCCTTCCAGTGAAGCAGCTGATCCGCAACCTGCTGAAGACAGACCCGACCCAGCGCATGACGATAACGGAGTTCATGAACCACCCCTGGATCATGGTGA
>VZRW01004581.1:60094-141006 GCA_013398125.1 Aegotheles bennettii | reverse complement strand
TATATATATATATATATATATTTTTTAAGGAAAAAAAAGACAAAAAAAGAGACAGACTGTTGTATCGAGCGCATGGAATTCAGACATTTATACCAGACTAGTTATTTTTAGCTACTCACCTGTGTTTCTGCCCTTTTCTGGAGCAGGTGGTAAGGTCCCCCCCATCAGATCCACGCCGGGGGTTGTGTCCCGTGGGTGGACGCCGCCCATAATTGGATTTATTTTTATTTTCCTTTTGTGAAACGGTTTTGAATTTATTTTTTTTTCCCTTCCTTCCTTTCCAAAGACATGGAAATTCCTGTGGTGACCTTTTTAGGGTATATGACGTATAAATATTTTTTAAAAACTACTGTAGAGCTGAAACCCAGACAGCGCGTTCCCTGCGCGGGTGCTGGCGAGAGGTGGGATTTGGGATGAGGGGCATGAGGAGGAAGAGCTGTTTTCCTCCCTGTCCCCACGGGTGCTGTGCTCAGCCTGGGAAACTGCTGCTGTGAAAGCACAGTAGCCAAAACCCCCACCCCTGCAACCCCTCGCTGAGCTGGAAGCCTCGGGGCTGCCCTGTGTCTGTGTCGCTGTCTGTCTGTCTGTCTGTGGGCTCTGTGTCGTGTCCGTGGAGCTGCTGCCATGGCCACAGCAGTATGGACCTGTGCCTGGAATCTGGTTCTGACCTTGGGGTCCAGGGGACACGGGGGGATGAGCAGGAGGCCACTGCCCCCCGCATCCCCAAAGATGCTTCCCCGCAGCCCCCAGCTCCGGGGGAGATGCTGTCCTGGGGGTCCCTGGGGATGGAGATGGGGCTGGGGGTCGTGTGTGGCTCCTGCCAGGGGGCTGGGAGCGATCCCTGGCTCCCAGGAGCAGGATGGCTGCTCCGAAGTCTTTAGTCCATGAATTATTATAATTATTATTATTATTTGTCACAATGTTTCACTGCGTTCAATGTGTTTGAATGGAGAAAACCAAATTTTTTTAAGGCGATGTTTAGTTTTTAGGTGATCTTTTAGACACTGTATGGAATTTTAATTTGTTTTAAAAACTGGTTTTTATCCTTTTTTTTTTTTTTTCATTTTTATTTTTGTCTGTTGGCTTATACTAATCTTCCCAGTCTGCTCTTCAGTCCTTTGGATTAAAGACACTTAATTCGTCACCCAGTCTCTTCTCCTTGCTTGCGTGGCTGTGAGGAAACCCCCCTGGTGCTCCAGGCTGGGTGGACGCTCTCCTGATGTCCTGAAATTGCTCTTTTTTCCACCAAAAAGGCTGAGCTCCCCCAGGTTGTTCCCTGGGGAGGTCTCTTTGCTTGGGGGTGGTCGCTTGAGGTCTTGTGGCTGGCTCTGTCCTGGCAGATAGGATTTCCTGCCTGGCTGGGGCTTTGGGGACGTGGGACATGGGGCTGTGGGTGCTACACCTGGGTGGTGGTGGTGGGGATGGGACAGCATCAACCTCTGAAAGGACCTGGAGCTTCAGCCTCATCCAGTAGCTGTGGGTCCTGGGGCAGCATGTGTCTCCACTCCTTTCTTACAAGTCTTCTGGGCTTGGGAGCTCAGAGTTTCTCCACATGCCTCAACTCTTGGTGACCTCGAAACATGAATTTGCCAGGGGCTGGCTGTTTCTTGCTTAATTGGGTTGTTTTTTTAAATTTTATTTTTTTTCCCCCTGTTGCACGTGGGGTTCAGCTGAGCCCAGTGCAGGGTGCTGGCAGGAGGGACAGAGCAAGAGCAGCAGCAGCTTGGAGAGTCTCCCCGTGGTGGCTCTGCAGGTCCCACGTGGCACCTTCCAGCCGTGGTGGTGTGTGGCAGCGCAGTGAAGGCGTTGGCACTCGCTGTGGGTCAGAGAGGAACTGACTGAAAAGCTGTTTCCTTTTCAAGAAGTTAGCAAAACACTGGAGCTGTGTGTTGTGGTGTTCAGGGTGTGAGTGATGCTGAGCTGCAGTTGCAGGCTGGGAGCTGTAAACCAGGCTGGGCGTTACCCCTGAGCATCCCTGCGGGTGGAACAGAGGTGGGATAAGCTGGAGCCATGGAGTCTGTGTGCTGTGCTGGGGGGGCTGGCACAGCACCCCAGAACCCATGCCCCATCTTTGGATGGTGGATGCAGGGTGGAATGTGGCTGCTTTTGCTTAACAAGGTGTTTTAATGCAGAGGGGTGGGCGGTGGTGGTACTGCATGCGTGGTAGTCACCCAGGGGTGGCTCAGGAGCATCTGGAATCATTTGTCCTGTCCCTAGCAGGTACGAGGGCTGCTCTGAGATGTGTCACTGTGGGGTGCTGCTGTGCCACGGGGCACAAAGGAGCAAAGGCAAATCCCACGAAGGTGCTGCAAGATGGGAGCTGGAGATGGACAGAAGAGGAGCTTTGGCCACCTCCTCCTCCCATCCCACTTGCAAACGCCAAGCAGGGAGGAGTCGTTTCTTTAGCTGCCACGTTCCAAAACAGTGAGCAGCTGACACCTAAAGCTCTACCAGTGAATCTACCTGCATGATGCTGCTTGCTCCGTGGCAGTGGAAATGTGGCCGTGCAGAGATGCTCTGTGCTGCGAGGCGTGAAGCACGGGCAGGTTTTTCCAGGGGCTGTTGGCTCCGATGGGCTTGGGCAGGTTCAGTGTTTTGGAAAAAAACCCCGATTTTATAAACAAATGTAATCATAATGATAAAACCCCAACCTTGTCTTGGGGGCAGGGAGCTGAGGTTTGGGTTTCTGAGATTTATTTTTTTTTTTACATCCTGGCTCTCCCTTGAGTGTTTTTCCCAGGTATGATGCACAGTATCAGTCCCATCTCCCCCAGACAAAGATGTCCTGGAAATCACGGTGCTCACTGACACAAATCTCACCTCCAGCAGGGAAGATTTGTGGCTTGGAGTGTTTTCTCTGTGTTTGGGATGGAAGAGCATCTAGGCATTGAAGATGGGCAGCAGGGAGCATATCTCCCACGTTTCCCTGCTCCCAGCTTTGGGAGAGGAAGGGGTGGGCATGGTCCCGTCCCCCCCTGCCCACCCACTGCTTCTCCTCTCGCCCCAGCAGAAATCCCTCTTTGGAGGGGCTGTGTGCTCACCCCATCATGTCCAACTCTTTGTCACTGCTTTCAGAGCTGCCTAGGGTAGATAAACCCTGAGGTCTGTTTTCTGTAAAGCTGTTGATACTAAAAGGAATAGCTGGCTCAGCGTGGGTGTTGGGTGAGAACAGACCTACTCACACAGGGTGAGATTTTGTTGCTTCGGGTGTGAAAGCAACGTTTTTTAGGCAGATTTGTTCATAAAGCCCTGTAAATAAATAGGCTGGAGAAGAGAAGAGAGCAGCTGGGACCTTGGTGCTGTTTGCTCCCTGGTGTCAGGTGAGGATGGAAAGAGCAGAGTGAAGGAATTCAGCTTTGGGGCAGATCAGACCGATGCTGTGCTTTGTGCTGGGGAAAAACACTCAAGGGGGGGCCAGGATATAAAACCTTTGAATAAGGCCGGGGTCTGGGATGTGTGAGAGGTGGTGGCCATGACTCTTTGCAGCCCAACCAGCTGTGGTGGGAGTGGAGGACGGAAACCTGGGGATGCAGGGCAGGGGCAGCACAGGGATGCTCTGGGCAGGGCTGGGGCTTCAGCGGGTTTGGATTTATGAGCACCCCATGCACCCCCACACTGGTGTGTGCATCCTCCACAGCTCCCCATACCCACGGTACCTGGGTTCTCCAGTGCTTAGCTGCAGGGTTAGGCTGGGGCTGTCAATAAGGCTTTTTTCTTGATGCCCTTTTCACAGTGGAGATGCTCTGCAACTATGAATTATTCGGAAAGAGGGGGAAGGTGTCCAGAGCTGAATGTGTGAAGGTCTTAATTTCCTCCTTGGTAGCTCCAGCTGGTAAATGACACCACTGCAATTCCTCAGCACCTCTTCTGATGTCACCTGGTTTATCCTGACCTTTGCTTGACTTAAAAGAAGGCATTGATGGCTGACTTCAACTAGAAGCTGCAGATGAGCCACCAAGATAAAGGGCAATGAGCTAAGCATGTGAGAGTCTCTCTTGCTAACTCTTTTTGAAAATGCTTCAAGCCTAACTGGAAACCAGGAGTGGTGGTGCAGACAGAGAAATCCCACACCCACCATCTGAAGCTTATGATGACTGCCCGTGCTTTTGGGTGACAGTGACAGAGCCTGCTCTGTTGTGCCAGTGCCTTAGCAGCACAGACACTTGTGCTTCTCCCAGCCCAGCATGAGGGACCAGTCAGCTCAGCTTCCACCGAGGTGTGCCTCAGTGTCCCTTCTTTGGGCAGCAACAGTCTCCTTGGCCATTGCTCTTATTCTGTCCCAGAAGCAGGACCCACAGCTGGACACCCTTCCCAGTGTCTGCGTGTGCTGTCCTCCTCCAAAGACTGCTCTCCTGTCACTCTGGGTTTGTCTTCATCTTTGGAGAAACGTCACAGAGAGACAGCAAAGGGCATCCCTGGGCTTTGGAGGATCTATTTTGTAGCCTTATGCACAGAAGATGCCTGAGCCCAAGCAAATTGGTGAGAGCAGCATGCAGCTTCCTTCCTTGAAGTTTCTTACCAACCAGGACTTGCCTCTGAACTTCATTTAAGTTCTTCTGGGAGCGTTCAGGACCGTTGTCCTCTTACATGTTTGGGTTATGACTGAACTCCTTGATGCCTCTTTCCTTTTTGATCCCTTTGCTGCTTTGGGACCTCTGACTTTGTCCTTGGGAGCCTCCTGCCATGGCTTGGACCCAGGCTTGGAGAGCCTTTGAGCAGGTTCTGCTCCACACCTCACATCCAGAGCACGCTGAGACAGAGCTGGTGGGAAGGGCCGACCTTGAGTACTTTCACAACTGCAAACGAACTCTCGGGCATCCCACTGCATCCCACGCTGCTCTAGATGCTGAAGGGACGTGGTCTGTGCCAATGGTCGTGTCTTGCCTTGGAGCTGAAGCTGCAGAATTCAGCCTGAAGTTAGATGGAATGTAACCTTTGAGCATCCTCATCCACCACGTAATCCATGTGCGTGTGCCATGACGTTGTTGCCCGACACTTCGCACAAAATCAAGGGACTGTACGTGTGACCTGCTGACTCTGAAGGAATATGTGAGAGATTCACCACAACATTTTTAATTTTCAGTAGTTAGTAGGAAAATAAACCCTCTCTCCTCACCTCACCTTCTTATTTTTAGTACCAAACTTCCTGCTAAGGAAAAAAAAACCAGATTTCTCACTATCAAGGGGATTGGTTTTGATCAAAAGTCTGGCTCTGCTCCAGGTAGATCATCAGTGTTTGCTACTACCTGAGAGATGAATCACGAAGATCTGTTTCCTAGTCTGTTGATACCAGAAGTAGCTGCTGCTCTTGTGAGGACTGAGGTGATGCCCGGCGAGCTGGCAGCTCTGCATCTCCCCCTCCTTGAGACGTGGCTGCAGCAGAGGTTTGCTGCGCTCCCGTGGTGTTGGCCAACCCTGGACAACCCCAGGAGGACGAACTGTCCTCATGGCTGGTGTGAATGAGTGGGCACATTGTGCAATCGAGACTAGATAAGCAGTTGTGCATTGCTGTTGGTTTGCTGGTGCCTCTAGTTTTCTAATGACAAGGATTATGACTGAGAGTAGATGTTTTTCCATGCATGGGCTATCAGGACTTGGAAACCTGCTCCAAATCTAGTGGAAACAAACTGCAATCCTCTGTTGGCCAAGTAGGCTTTGACTTAAGTTGCATTTCAGTCCTAAGTTGGTTTGTACCGCAGGTACAGCTGGTGGTAAGCTGCACAATTTAGAAAAGCAACATTTTCTGTGAAAAATCAGATGGTGGATGTAATTTTCCAGGATTTGGGATCGGGTGCATCAGAGGGTTGTCAGGATTCCTTGCTGCAGAGCTTAGGGTGAAGCACCCTGGCACAGCTGAACTGCTTAATGCTCAAAAATGCCAGATTAGTAAAGGACCCATTGGCATCAGGCTTGCTTGAGCCTGGGGTGAGAGGGATCTGCTGAGGCCTTGCTGAAGCTGGCTGTGAAATGCCAGGAGTGGTGGGTGATGATTTAAACCCAGGGGTAGCAGTGAGGTGCCCAGGAACAAAACGTTCCTGGAGATGCTCTTCAGAAATGGTCCTATTAGGTTTGGACAGGCCCTTGGGAAACCTGCTCCAGACTTTTGCAGCACCTCTGCCAACCAGGAAAGGCAAAGCTGTTTCTCACTGCTTGGAAAAATCAGAGCCAGCCTGGCTGCCCCCGATGGTGGGAAGCTGTGAGCAGGTTGTGGAGGGGGTGAGGGATACGCGCCGGTCACAGCAGGGTTGCAAAAGATTCAGGAAATGAAGTTTCAGCTCAGGGAGAAACAACTTTGGCATTGCTGCCAGGAGAGGAACTTTGTAGTCCAACTCCACCGTCTGGAGCAAAGACGCTTATTTTGCTGTTTCAGGGTGTGATGAAATGGTGGAGAGACCCTGCCAAGAGGGAAAAGGCAACATCACAGAAGGCAGAGGTGGAAAATGAGCTCTGGCTGGGTTAAACTGCTGAACTGCCATCCCTATCCAACTGGGGCTTTCTCCCTACATTGCGTGCTGGGACCTCCATCTCCTCTTCCATCGGAAAGCCCAGGGAAGCGCTTTGATCTGAGCACCTGAAGAGCTGGCACGGATGGGAACCAATTCAGCAAATTCCCTTCCTTCCTCCTCCTCCTCCTCATCTGATAGCCCCTGGAGTGAGCCAGTGCGTCTTCACCGGGCTCTTTCACCAGCTCACACATTGCCAGTTGGGATGGGACCCAAAATATCACGGGGTTCGTGCATCTCTGGCATCGTGTTGTCAGTGGGCTGCTTCCCACCGAGAGGCATCTTGTGAACCACCCCGGGGCTGAGTTTCAGTGTCAGGGCCCGAATGCTACATCCTGAGGATGTGTGGATCAGGATAAAGCGATTTAGTGCAAAGAGGAGAGCAAGTGGCTGCTGTTCCTGTTAGGTGGCTGCTCCCCAGCCCGCCACGAGTCTCTGCTGAGGGTAACCAGCCCTTAGTCATTGTGAAACTGCCTGCACACAGAGGAGAGGCAGAAGATGCTCAGCTCCGTGGTGCTGGGGCTCGGCTGGCGGCAGAGCCAGGCGTGCACATGGGAAAGGAGCTTCGGTGAAACCAGGCAGCTTTCTGAGAACAGCCCCTTGCCTCCCTGCAGCTCCACACAACCCTCACCCACCAGCTGCAGGTGCAGGGGAATCGCTCAGCTTTGCTTGTCCTGGAGCCCCTTTTATCAGTTGTGGTTGCAATTCACCCTCTGCTCCCAATGGTGCAATGCTTCATCTGGGTTCATGTGCTGGGGCTTCCTCCAGGTTCGTGTGCTGGGGCTGAAGCCCTTCACCCACCAGGATGCCCATCTCCACCAGCCCCATGTGTGACCAGGGGGTTCAGTAATGGGGAGACTGGGGTGCAGTGTGGGTCCCACTGCCCCCACATGTGCCAGACCCCACGCTGCAGGGTGCAAGGCTTCTGCAAGCCTCTCGCTATGAGACACAGCCCTGGTGAACCCAGAGCACAGAGGAGTAGGTGTTTTGCTTAGATTTCACTTGCTAAGATACCAAAAGTGGAGCCCCACGGGGAGGGTTGGGACGGGCCAGGTCCCCAGGTTTGGAATGGGCCAGGTCCCCAGGCTTGGAAGGATGCTCAGGGCTGGTGTCCTTCTCTCCGACCATGGTCTGGCAGCTCCATGAGACTTTATCTCCTGACCGTGCTCTGATAGCTCCATGAGACGTTATCTCAGGGGGATGGAGATGAGACCTTCCCAGAAACTGGGCCTCTGAGCACCAAAAGTGTGACTAAGGTAAATGTGGCTCCTGGCTTTAGTAATTTCTCCAGCACCCAGTATTAGCCAGGCTCTTGGCACCCAGGCACAGCTGAGATAAGAAAGTGCCCCCTCGGGTAACGCGGGGCCCAGGCGAGGCACGAGCGCTGCTTTTGCTGCTCCACCTCTTTCATGACAAAAGCCCCAATTTCAGTCATGTGCTGCTAAAATCTAGGGCAGAGAGAGAAGGGAGCTGCCTGGGGCTGAGCGGTACAGCCAGTTAAAATTAAATAACAAGCATTAACTATAACCACAACCAAACCCAGGAAAGTTCTGAAGTCTTTTGCAACATAAAAATGGTTGAGATGGTATTTGTGTGTTTTTGTTTTGTCCTTTCAGTGCTTAAGGTCCCTCGTATCACTACAAGCCTGGTCCCAGGTCCTAATGGCTCCCCAGGAGGTTGAAGGCTCCCAGAGAAAGTGCTCGTTTCCTCGTGACAAGACACACATTTTTTTTCCTGCTACAAGAAAGAGGCCAGTTGGGTTTTGTTCCTCACACCTAGCCCGTGGGAGGAGATGTCTGTGTCTACCCTGCTGCATTGAGGACCACCGGCTCAGCAGGGACCAGCTCCTCTGCCCTCCCCGGGCTTAACAACAGGAGGTGACTAAGAAGTTTAATTGCTTTCCTGACAGCAAGTACACACTGTCCTGGACCAGCGTGCTTGTGGCTTTCAGGAAAGCTGCTAAAGAGGAAAGAGAAAAAGCAGAAGCAGTGGCTCCTTCAGGCAGGAGGTGCTCTCCTGTGCTGCTGCTTTTGGCATGTTCCTTGTTTGAAGTGAAGCTTGCTTGTGTTCCCAGGAGCAGCTGATGCTCTTCTGGAGCACTCAGGGGTTATGTCCACATCTGTGTGTGCTTGTGCACAAGTTACAGTGATCAACCTAAAGCACCTGTGGGACCATTGACATTTTCCCTGCACAAACCCTGCCTGCACTCTTTTCTCTGGCTCTGTATGGCATCTTCCCACGAGCTGGGATTCTCTCCGGTAGAGGAAAAGAAGGTGGAAGAAGTGAGCACCTCGCAGGAGCCGTGCCCTGGCAGCAGGGACCATTGCCAAGGCGCCTGCTCGGCACTCGCTGGCAGTGATTCATCCTCTGCGGCTCAGCCGGTTTCACCATGACAGCTCGTGGTGGCACAGTGAGGCAAGCCTGGACTTGGCCAGCCATGGTGGGTTGTCCCCAGCCACCGAGCCTATGCTGCAGAGCCTGGGCTCTTAGAAACACGTGGCTTCAAGCACAGATGGAGCTCCCATTGAGCGAGCGCTGACCGGGCTTCCAAAGAGAAAATGAAAATCAGTTGGGGGGGGTTCTTTGCTGTCTGGAGGCAGCAGAACTGGTGGCACTGACTGATGGGGCGTGCTGGGGGGCAGAAATGGTTTTTTTTATGTAGTGTTGGCTGCACTAAAATGGGCTGGATTGGCCATGCTGTTTCCGATGGGTTTGGTTCTGGCCTGATGGTGATGCTGTGCAGCTGGCCCTTAGGAACTGAAGGTCTGGTAATCCTTCTCTTCTGTATTTAGACCAAATCTCCAGCAATTTTCCTCTAGGGTTGAATGTTTAAAGATTTTATTTTATTTATTGATTTTAACCCCAAAGGTGGTTTAACCACATGCAGCCTGCACCAGATGAACATCTCTGTGGCTGCAGCAGCGCCTGGTCGAGCAGCAACGTTTGACCCCGTGGGAAGCTTGGGCAGGCAGGGGCTGGGAGAGTGACTCAGGCTCCCAGTACTGGGGCTGCTGATCAGGCAGTGGGGTGAGCTCTCAGGAAGAAAAACCCAGCAAGAAAACCACTTGCTTCTGTGGGATAAAAAAACCAAACAAACAGCAAACCACCACCGCCGATGTGTGTGACAGTCGTGTGCTTTTACTGTAACAGCCAGAGTGACACTGAGATTGGCAGGAACTACATCAGCACTACGGGGGGTAACACAGCGTGCTGGGGTACACAGTGGCTTTTGGGGTTGCAGGAGAAGCAGGAGGTTGCACGCAGCAGAGATGTGCAGGGGAGCACTGTCCTGGGTTGTTTTGCAGAGGGGATGATGTTCCCAGGGTCCCCTCCTGCAGGGATCCAGCTGCTTCGGTTGGCTTTGGTTTCATGCTACTGTAGTAAAAGACCTTTTGCTGGGGTTTTTTTCCTGCAAACACTGATGGTTTTGGCACACGTTAGTTGACATCAGGACCCAGTGAACAGCAGGTCAGGGCACAGACCGACGAGACACTGGGAGCTGAGGGTGCCGTGGTTCTGGTTTGAGCAAGGTGCCATGAGTGGCACAGATGACTTTTAATGGTGTCTCAGGTCTGCAGGCTGCCCTTTGTTTGTTTTTCCCTTTTTCCCCCCCTTTTTTTAAGCAGTGAGTCCTGGCAGAGAGGGAGTGTTGTGGACAGGGCTGGCCTGGCAATGGGAAAAAGGCTGCTTGAGGACACGGCCAGAAATGAATCATGGTGATCGCTCCTTCACTGGAAATGCCATTTCTCCATGGTAGGAGCTGCCTTTGCCTGCCCAGACAGCTTCTGCTGGGATTTCCAGAGCACCCTTCCTAAAACTTCTTGGAGATGATACATCTGTTTAGTCAGAGGTGTGTCCATGTGCTTTTGCTCACCAGAGCTGTGTCATGATGCCAACATCCCTGTGTTTTGGTAACAAACAGCACAGGCTTCACACGGAGCTTGCATGGCAATCTAGCCCTGAGTGTCCCCTGGCTCTTGTTCCTCTCTCCCTTGAGCAAACCCATGCCTGGGGCTGGGAGCCCTGCAGCACCTTTCCTCAGTCCCTCTGGCTTTCAAATCCAGTTTTGGAGGAGCAGGGCTGTGTCTCCCTGCTGTGCCCAGCTCCTCGCCTGTCCCCTCCAGATTGCTGACTTGCTCTACCTCAATTTTCTTCTGAACCAAACGACTCCTGTAGCATCAGGTACCTGGAAACTTTCCTTCTCTGTACAACAAGAGGCATCCCAGCTGCTTCCTTCCTGTGGTTACTTTAACCAGTGTGGCTGAGCCTTCCTGCAAACCTCCCCACAGCTGAGCTGATGCTCTCCTTTTCCCCACGCAGGGCAGATCCCAAGCACTGGTTTCACTCACGTTGGCCCTCATGTTCCTGCCTCGAGCTGGTGACACGGCCTCTGAGAGCCTTTTCCTGCCTCCCCATGGAAGAAAAGTTACATAAAAAGGATGAAAATAGGTGCAGAGGGGTCAGGGGAGTGTGCGGACCAGATCTGCCCGGGGTGAAGCTTCGAGCAGGGCTCACAAGCGTAGGTTTTACTAAGAATATAAATAATCTCATGGGCAAAGTCCACTGACCAACACCAGACAGAAATCTGGGCAGAAACAGACTTAGAAATGATTGTATTAACTGAAAAAAACATTTTTGTTTCTAATGCAGTGAGGAAAGAAACTCCAGCTGCCAATAAACACCCAGGGTCTGCTGGACTTACAAGGAGAGGGCTCAGCACGGTGAAAGAGGCTCCAAAATGAAGCAGGTATTTTGTTCTAGGAAATTTTGTCAGAAATTTGCATTTAAACGTGAGGACCTTGAGTCTTCTCACTTCCCTGGTCATTAATGCATGCAGCACATCCTCAGTGCTCCTTCTCGCCTGGCTCCGTGCCTGCTGGGTTCTCCCCCAGCACCATGACTGGGCACAGCATCTATGCACTGGTGCTGATTTACAGCCCTGTTAACAGCTTGGGAGAACAGAACAGAGGCTTTACTCATTAGAAGGTCTTTATTAGCAAAAATAAAAGATTTCTTTTCATACAGATAAACATGCAAAAGTTCATAAGGTGACAGCAGCCATGGCCAAGGTCCAGTGCAGCCCCCCAGGATCGGAGCCACTGATGCTCTCAGCTCTCACCGCAGCTCCAGGGCCACCCTCACTTCTCCTGCAACACTGAGGTCAAGGCGTTTGGTGGAAAAACAAGTACAGAGTTGGCTCAAAAGGAGCTTAATGTGTCCTGGTAAGAAGCTTAATTTAAATTTTACAGTGTTTGGCTCCTGCGCTGCCCTTGAGCTGATGCCACCCGATGGCTTTCAGCAGGAGCAGCATTCCTGCTCGGGGCTGCCCTGGCGCTGGGACAACCAGTTCCCACGCGGGCAGGCTGCCAGCAGGAACGCCGTTCTGTCACCATAAACGTCCAAATAGAATAAATCAAGTATAAATAGCCTTTCTTCAGTGGTAACTTACAAAGCCAACAGCAATCCGACAGTGTTTCATCACACTGGTGCCCTAATGCTTCTAAATATTAGAAGCAAATGCCTCTGGATTATGGGATTTTCCTTTGGCTCAGCATCCCGTAGGCACGCAGGAGACTGGGGTGAGTGGGAGGGACCCCCAAACCCAGCAGCTCTGGGGTCAAGTTTAGAGACACAAACCCGAGTGTTGTCTGCAGCTTTGTGAATTTGAATGCAAATTACCCAAGCCACCTTAAAATGGTGGTTAATTAAATATCCTCTAACTTCTAAAAGAGAAACGAATAAACAATAAACAGCGAGTAAAACCCAATCAAAGACTGGAAAATGGTAAGATTAACTTCTGAAAGTGCAGAGTGGCTGACCCAGCAGCTCTGGAGTCTGTCGATAGCAATATTTAAGACAAGTTCTATTAGAACCAAACATTTCATTCCTATTACTATATTTTTTCTTTAACTTGAACTAATATATAGGCTGAAGTCCTTGGTTACATTTACATATTTTGCTTAGTGCAAGGCCATGGAATAATTTTAAATACTTCAGTGCCTAATTCCAGCTGCAGAACCAGAGGCAGTAACATGGTTATTCATAAAAACTTTTGATCGCATAAATAAATAGAGGGATAGAGCATGAGGAGAGCACTCATTTGCTTAAAATTAAACCTTGCTGAGCTCTGAGCTGGAATTCCAAGTGAAATTGCACTCAGGAAAAGCTCTGTGCATTTTCTGCTCCCCAGAAGAACACTGCTTTGGGTGTTTTGAAGCTATGGATAAAACAGCACTACCATGAACAGTATTAAAATATTGAACAATAAATAGTATTTTACAAGATCATCACACTTTTTTTTCAAAACATATTGTAAACATAAATACTGAGGTATTAGAGGTAATAAATATTAAACTGAGTTGTTAAAAAAAATAACTTTTAAATACAATATTAAACTGGAAGTTATTAACCTGTAATTTTTGACTTGAACCCTAAGATAACTTAATCTCTCATGTGCTCTTGCAACCTAAAGTGATTTCTGAAAAAAATAGCAGGTTTTTGTGTGAAAGAGGCAGTTCCATGGTTGTTTTCACTTCTTTCTGTTCATCAGCAAGTACTCTTCGATGTAGTTGATGAAAATGTCAAACTCTCCCATGGCTTTGTAGATTCCTTTCTTGTCCATCTGCAGATGAAAGCCAACTCTGATTAAGTCTGGATGTGACAATACACGTGATGTGTAAGCACTGGACATATTCACCTTCCACCCACCTCTCCAGTTTCTCTGCTGGAGAACCTGCTCCTTCGAGCATCACCCTCTGGATTTCTCAGCCTCAGGTATTTATATCATTAAAGACTTTTTTTGGATTCTGTTCTCTGCCCTAAGCTGGAGCCAGCAGTAAAATCCCCTGGGATGGTGAGTTCCTCCCAACCTCCATGGGACCACCTTACCTTCTCGAATGTCTCCTTAATGTGCTTTATGGTTTCGGTCCTCTTCTCGCACGTGAAGAATCTCTGCTGCAAAGGGACAAGAGAGCGACGACTTCAACCACAGGGGTTTCCTTGCCGGGGTGTGCGGCCGCGGCTCTCCCCTCCTCCTGTGCTTCCTCACCACCGTTCTCCTCCTTCCCCTTTCCCCACGCGTGGCCGTGGGGCTCCCGCGGGCAGCGCCTGTGGCCGCTCTGCACCGTGCGCTGATGGGGCGAGCACGGCACGGCCCCGGCACAGCCCTGGCACGGCCCCCGAGCCCTTTAGCAGCCCCGGGGGAGGGCAGCCCCGCCGTGCTCCCTGCCCGGGGCAGGGGTTGCCCCATCTGACTCAGCCACAGCCGGTGATGGGGTCACGGCCGCACCACGGGCGGTTTCGGGAGGCGCCGCCGCAGAGCCCCGCGGCTCCGGCACCAGGTGAGGACCGGACCCCCCCGCCCTCCCTCCCCTTATCTCTTCAGCCAGACTCTGCTGGGCGGCACTGGCTGAGATACAGCGGTGCTCCTGAGCAGAGCCTCTAAATCAGCGTTATTGAGGTGACGAGAGCCTGCAGAGCAGAGGGGAGGAGGAACCCCTGCCAGCCCCCGCAGCCCTGCTCCTCCTCACCATCCCGACACCCGTGCTCCTGCTCCTGGGGACACCCAGCGCCTGCTCCCCACCTTCCTGCTGCTCTGGGGCTGGCCCTGCCTTGCTGAAGCACGGATTTCATCCCCTCCCGTGAAGCTGAGCCCCACTCACACATTGCTTCATCATCCTCTTCAGGCTCAGCAGCAGGTTGCCCAGGACACTCACGCTCTCCTGGTGGTGTTCGCTGCTCTCCACGGCCCCGGGCAGGACGTCCTCCAGGTAGAATCGTATCATCTGCCAGAAGGACTGGCAGCCGAAGCTCCCCTGTGGCGAGAGGAGGTAACGGTGTTGGGGCCGGCCACCAGCACCAACAAGTGGATGTGTTTAAAAATCAGAATCACGGTGGTGGTCAGAGCCCTCGCAGCGTTTGGGCGCCTCTGGCTGCGGCTGTGATGTGGGGGGAACCATGCGTCAGCCCTGCCACAGACACACGTGTCACTGCGTGGCTGGAGAACTGGCCTTGTGTGACATTAGGAAATGCCCCGATGCGATCTGCTTCCTTTCTTACAAAAGGACAGGGAAGGGTAAGGGAAGCAGATGAGAATTGTAATTCTTACCTTAAAGTCATCCAGCAGTTTGGAGCTGAGCAACTGGGTGCTGAGTTCATCATCTCTTGACTGCTGTGGAAGGATGCAGTGGAAATGTCAGCTTTACTTGGCAGTCAGCACTATTTTCCCTTCGCCCTCCCAAATGATCATTTTCCTGGTTTGCATTTTGGTCTCACTGAGGTGGAAGCAAAGAGTGCCCAGCACAGTGACACCAGGCACTGGAGTCATCCCTCCTTTGGTCCATCACCTCACAGTGCAAGTGCTGGCAGGTCAAGATGGTGAGATAAGGATATCACAAACCTCAGCACCATCGATTTGTTAGTGTTGAATTCCTCCCACTTGCTTCAGCTGCAGAGGGTGCTGATGTCAGGGTGCTGACACAAACCGCACCCCTCTTGAGATAGGTGATCAACCTGTGGCAGCCTCTGGAGGTAAGAACCACCCCAGCCCATTTGCCTGCATTTAATCCACCCATTTTTGTTATCTCTAAGTCTCCAGTCAACAGGGAAAAGGGCTCTGCAGCGAGAGTTTGTTCTTGTGCTGCTTCTGCTGCACCATTGGCTCTGGAAGCCTAGAAATCTGCAGTGGGGTGGGCTGGCACCAGCCAAAGCATCCCCCCATGGCACCAAGGTACCAAAGATTTCCTGAGAGGTTAAAAATATTCCTTCCCAGTGTGGGCTGGGAGATTTACAGCAAGCTTTAACTCTGAAGTCGTTGCTGTGTTCATTTGATAATAAATACAAGCCATGATATTAGCCTGAGATTTAATCTGGAGAATTATCTTGTTTTATTGCGTGTTTAAAAATCAGTTTTTATTACTGATGTGTTTTTATTGCTGATGTGAACTAAACCAGTAACACAGATGTGCCCAGCTGTCTCTTTCAGCACTGATGCAGTGGCAAATGCTCTGGTGCTGCTGTCTCAGTAACCCTGAGGCTGCCGCTAGCTGCAATGCAAAGCAGTGACCTTTCATAGGCACCACAGCAAGTGCTGGTTACTGCAGCATTTCTCCAGTCATAAAAGACCAAGTTCAGGCTTTTGTGGCTCTTTCAAAGAAAAATTCTGTAGCAAAAGATTTCCCTTTTTATCTAGCGTTGACTTTATTGAGGCTGGACCTCATTGCCCTGAAGAAGAGACAGTTTCCTTCCTATTAATTCAGTGAGTAATTTGGTCTGCAACATTTAGGGGGAAATCTGGCTGGCAATGTTCACAAAGATTCGTTATGAACTCAAGAGATTTCATTCTAACTACAACTCGAAATCAAACCCTTGCGTGTTATCTCTCAGTGAGCAATGAAACTGAGCTCCTCTTGCTCACCCCTGTCAGCCCGCAACACAAGATGCGACCAAACCATTCAAATCATTCTGCTCTCTGCCCCCTCAGCCAAATCACGGAACTTTGCAAGAAAAAAAAGGGCAAAAGGAGAAGGAGGAGAGAGGAGAACCTAGCAGGGTTATACTTACAAAATAATCCTTAATTTCCTCAAATTTGGTCCTCAGCTCTTTGAGCTTTCCAGGCAGGGCTGTTGAGAATTGGTGGCAGGAGGGCGCGGGGGACGAGGAGCCGGTGGGCAGGGCGCAGGCAGCCAGGAGCAGCAGGAGCAGCGCTGGGCAGGTTGGCATCCTGGGGCAGGGGCTGCTCGACTCGGGGTCCAGCTCTCGCCTGAATTTCACAGGAGGGTAAAAGGCAGATCTGCAGCCTTCACCTTGATGGAGCCCCTAATTTATACTCTCAAAACATCTCAGTTTCCTCTCCCCATTTCCTGGCGAGCAATATTGGGGTTTTAAGTCATTCATTAAAACCAAATGTCACTTGGGTTTCCCGTCAACTTGGGTTTCCTGTTCTTTTGACCCCCCTCCTCTCCTCACACCCCATCAAATATTTTGTGCTTAGACTCTGCATTTTTTTTTATTGCTTGCTTCTTGTAAATTTAAATGTGGCTAAAGAGGAAAGCTTCAGATACAATGCGAAGAAGAAAAGATGCTGTGTGAGGTTACTTTTTACATTCTCACAGTTACTTTTTATTTTTGGATGAATACTCTGTTGTTAGAGGAAAAAAAAGTGTTTCTAATTTTAAACCTCTGTATCAAACCTGCACTTAGGATCCCCAGCACCACGCATAATTAGCAGCATTGCTTTTAATGAACCTGCACAATACACTGCCTCCTCCTTTGGCATTCTAATGATATCTTGCAAATGCACATAATAATGTTAAAGCTTAATTTAAATTTTTTTTTCAGTTAATGCATATGTCTGCTGAAGTGGAGGTGAATTTTCACTGCTTTCATCAAGCTCCAAGACTGTGCTCCCAAACTTCAGCTGATGTTGTGCCTGAATGCCAATGGGGTTAGGTTAGTCCTGCGATGGGCTGGGATGTGGTGGAGGAGCACAGCCCCTGGGATGGGCTGGGATGCGGTGCAGGAGCACAGCCCGTGGGATGGACTGGGATGTGGTGGAGGAGCACAGCCCCTGGGATGTGCTGGGATGTGCTGGGATGCACTGGAGGAGCACAGCCCCTGGGATGGACTGGAGGAGCACAGCCCCTGGGATGTGCTGGGATGCGCTGGGATGCACTGGAGGAGCACAGCCCCTGGGATGGACTGGGATGCAGTGCAGGAGCACAGCCCTGGGATGGACTGGGATGTGGTGCGGGAACACAGCCCCTGGGGTGCTCTGGACCTCAGGGCTCCTGCACAGCAGCTGGGTGGGAGCAGGATGTGTGCCATGGGAGCCACTGGATTAACATTGGGGTGTGGTGGTCAAATGTACAAGCAGGTCACGAACAGTCGTGTTTCTGGCTCTTTAGTCCTGTTTTGTTTCCTAGAAATGGACAGGAGCCCCATCCAAGAAACCCAAAGCTGGCACTGCAGCCTGGGTGTGCTGTGCTGAGACTTCTTGTCCCAGCTTTGATAAAACGACCATTTCAGAGTGAAGATAATTCCTCTGACGTCTCCTTTTCCGCTTCCCTCTCTTCCAAGCTCTCTTTCTTTATATATATATTTGCACACACACACACCCCTGCTTCCTTATGATAAAGCTTTCACTGACGAATTTGGAAACCCTTTATCCAAGGAAGAGAAATTTGGGCTTTCTGAAATCAGGTGGTTTTCTTTGAAAGCTCCCGTGTTATTTTGGAACAGCGTGTTCTTCCCAGCCTGCCTCTGGTACATTGCCTTGGACAAATTACTTCAATTCTCATTTCTTTTAAGTTGAATTTGCAAACCTCTGTGAAGGAACTTGTTACAAAAAAAAAAAAAAAAGCTGGAAAAATGCAAAGTATTTTTTGTTACCATATATCTAGATTTTTTTTTTAATTTTATTTTTAGGAGCAAAAGGGAGGAATGGTCTAATGGTCAGGAATATGATGGGATAAAGGTTGGACTGGATGGCCCTGAAGGTCCCTTCCAGCCATAATGATTCTATGATTCTATGGGTGTTTGGTGTACGTATGTATGAGTAATTGAAGGGTTGAGATGGAGACAACGTGGGATTTTGTGTTCTGATTTGTTTTCCTTTTGTTGTTGATGTTGCCTCTTCCCAAGGCGAGGAGGAAGCCTGCTCCTGCTGAATCACTGCAGGCACACTGCTTTATCTGAATCATAGCCTGTGACCCATTTTTTTCCCCCCTGCTCTAATGCAGCCGTGTGGTTTCTCCCCTTGACAGCCAGCAGAAGCAATGAGAAAGAGAAGAGTGAGCTTAGAGATGGCTCAGACAAAACTGATTGGCTTTAAACTGATCCCACTTCCATGGGTGGGATCCCACCTTTCTCTGCTTTCTCCCTTGGCTCCCACCCTGGGATGTTTTTGCTTATTTTTGCTTAACTTGAAGCTGCCACAGGTTGATAAAACTTCACTGCCAAGACCTGAATGGCTGCTGAAGTTTCATCAGGGCATCAAACTGGAGGAGTAAGGTGCTCCAGTGTGTGCAATCCTGGCAGGAGCCAGTGCCTCAGACCAAAGCCTGGAGCTAAGCCTGCTCCTGTTGGTGCAGGGTGCAGCCCCAGGCACTTCTCTGCTAATTGGGTGCCCTGCAACAGAGGGATCACACTCAGCAGGTGTTGCATGGGATGCAAAGGGTCTTTGGGCACAGGGGACTCAGTGTGGCAGTGGTGTGGTGCCGGGAGCCCTCCTGCCTTCCTTCCTTCCTGCAGAGGAGCTGAGCTCTTGTTTCCAAACCCTTCTTGTTTTCATCAACCTGTGGGTCTCCATGAAGTCATCTCAGTTTGACGCCCAGAGCGTGCAGAGCGGTTCTCACTCTTGTGCAATTCCCTCCTCCCTGTTTTGGAACCTGGTTTGTATTTTTATTATTTTTTATTATTTTTTTTTGGAGGGTACGAGCGTAAGCCAGATGCACCCATTCCACAAAGGAAACTCTGGTCTGCTCACGGATGCTCTGCTGTGTTTACCTGTATTTCCTTTGCCGTGTCAGAGATCTTGACGGTGCAGTTTCGCTCTGACTCACTCTTGCTTACTGCTGTGGAAATGCATTGACTCTGCAGTACTACGAAGCAGTTGCATGAATGAATAAAGCACCTTTTCCTAAAGAGTGTCTGGGGGATGTGGGTGTATTTCTAAACCTTTAGGAAACAGCTTTCAGGGGTGCCAAGAAGATCATGGCAGGAAGGAAAGCGTGTTACTCAAAAGCCATTCTTCCACTTTTACCCCACCTCCCACAAACTGCCAAGAGCTGCACGTTCACGAGAAACACTGGGCAGGACAGCAGAACTGCGTTTCTGCAGTGAAATGGAGGCATTTAGGGAAATGCTTCCCTCCCCCACTAGTGTGGCATGTGCAAAGGTTTGTCCTGGAATGTGCTCGTGGGCTGCCTGCGCGGGCTGACCCTGCCCAGGGAGGGCTTGGGTGTGGGGGTCTGCAGAGGTCCCATCCTCTGCAGCAGGGTGGCATCTCACACTGCTCATTAGCAGTTCCGCCTCTCTGTGTAGCTTTTCTTATGCTGACAAGTTTTTCTGTGGGTGTTTTTACATTTTTTTGCCTTCTTGGTCTCTGTCATTGCTTTCAGACAAAGGAACATTGTGCATTTTCTGCTGTGGTTCAGATACAGCTTGGAGGACCCCCTAGATTTCCAGGCTATCACAATGGTGTGTTTCTTTCTTTCCTTTTCAAAAATTCCCCATTTCTTATCCCTTCAGGTTCGGGAGATCTGCTGGCAGTGATGTTCTGGGGGAAGCAGAGACTTGGTGGCCTTTTATTCAGCTTATGTGAAGAGCACCTTGGAAGCGATGCCGTCGGCTCTCGGCAGCCCCATCGCTGCTGACTCGATGACTAACAGTTCCTGAACAGTTCCTGGTGGGTGAACCATGAAGGAGACTGCCTTTTTTTTTTTTGGTTAAGAATTTTTTTGCTGGCAAGGCATGACGTGGGATCTTTCACTTCTGGAAACCTGCTTCCCAGCGCCCTTGTCGGAGTTTGCAATGTGACTCAACAGGTAAATCCCAAATTCCTCACTGGAAATTTAATTAATGTCACTGTTTTGTCTTGTAACATCTAAGTGTTGCTAGGTTACTAATCATGAGCAGAAGACTTTATAGTGACCTCTAATGTGACCTTGAATATGACATAGAGAGAACCTCACATAAAAAGTTCTTAGAAGGTCCAGAGGTCTTAGAAGGTCCAGAGGTCTTAGAAGATCCATTTGATCTAAATCAAGCTGGACTCATCACCTGGAAGCATCAAGGAATGGAGACTTCCTTCTAGCTGCAGATTCAGTGTTTTGATGATTAACTTAACTAAGAAATAGTTGTCTTTTTTTAATTGCAAAAATAAAACTCTCAATATTTGGAAATCTGCTGCCGCCTGTAAGGCAGAGAGGCAACAGCATCCCTATTTAATATCCTGGGATTTCTGGGTGCCCTCTGCCAGCCTAGAAGAGCAAGCTGTGCTTTTTTCCCAGGTTGCACATACTTGGTCATTTTAAACCACTCTGCAATGGGGGTGTGAAGTCGTGGGAGAGGTGGGTGCAGCTGCAATACCCTCTTGATGGGTCTTTGGACAAGCCCCTGGAGGCAGCGTCAGGAGAAGGATGCTGCCCTGTCTGTGTGAGGCCACTTTCTGCTCCACAGGGAAGCAGTTACAAATGGAGGTGTTACTTTTCTTCTCTTTTCTCCTGAAACAAGTTGTCAGTGGGAATTTTCTGATGCTCACAGCCCTGTCCTGCTTCTGTCCTCAGGCACTGGCATTGCAGGGAGCAGGGAGCGTGTGCTCCAAGTGAGCAGGGAGGATGGAGAGGGGCTTTCTTAGAAGAATGTGGTATGTTTGCAGGTAAACCAAGAAGGTAGAAGTGTGCAAAATTGGGCAAAACTATGGTCCATTCTGAATTACTTAAATATCTCTTGCACTGCCTTGTTTTTTGAGCACCCTGTCTCAGCGATTTTGAGCAGCTCCTGTCCCGAACAGATCATTTCACAAGTGCTGTTGTGTTGAGTTTCTTTTCTCTAGTTTTGGTATTACTGGGGTGTGTGGCTCTTCAGGAGAGCATTGCCCCTGTCATGATTTAGCATCAACACTCTGAGCAATAATATAAATACAAACTATTTATAGTTCTGAATGGTCATAAGACAGGAACTTGGTTATCATGGTTTGAGAAATCAGATAATGCAAACCAGCTGCTTGGAAGCATAACGTGACTGTCTGGGTGAATTTTGGAGGCAATTTCACTCACTTTCCAGAGCAGCATCAGGTCCTCGGGCTGGAGCCAACTGTCACGCTGGGCCACTCACGCGGGGGAGTTTTGGGGTGGTTTTTTTGCACGGTGCTGGGTTGAGAAATCCTGGGTTTTCTTTTCCACCCACCAACACATAGATGAGCACGTGCTGTGGCCAAGGGGGCCGCACGTGATGGCAGGTTGTCCCCAGTGCCACCGGGGATGCTGCAGCCGTGGGGATTTCCCGTGTGCGGCCGCCACCGCTTTCCATGCCGGAATCATTGGTGTGATAACACCATGGCCTTGAGGAGACCCCTGCGAGCCACTCTGGCTCGGGCTCCGAGCTGGATCAGAACCAGAATGGTGGTGGCCGTGCAAAGCAGCCTCCAAATCCGACTGTTCAAGGCCTCTCTGAGCAGCCAGGGTGAAGGCAATGGCTTTTGTGATGCGGATTCCCAGAATAATCAGCCCGGAGGCTGCTGCTGGCACTGCTGCCCTTCCAGAGAAAAATGCAATAAAATAGAATTGCTAGAAGGTGGGATTTTTTTTGCATTGAATTTGTTTATTTTAAGCTGAGGAATTTCTAACGAACAGCCTCGGCACAGGTTATGTGCCCGGCTGTGTCCTGGACAAGGGGAGGAAGAACGATCTTGGCTTGACCCCACCTGCATAAGCAGAGATTTTTTGGTTAGAATTGATCCATTGGATGTTCTTTTCAGAGAGTTTTAAATATTTTGTTTACAACTTTCTACTTCTGTATGCTCAGATCCCCCTTTCTTTTGTTCACAAAGAGAGCAGGGGATGCAACCTGGCTGCTTCTCCCATGCCTTCATTAGAGAGAAAATGCAAAGAAAAAGTGAACTTGAGTTGTGACAGCAGCAGAGTCGAGCGATGGCAAAGCTGTTACTGCAACCCCATTGCTTCTGGGGGTACGACCTGCTTCCCTCCACTGGAGCTGCTCTCCTTGCACTCCTCAGGCCATTGTCCCAGGATTTATCTTCTTGTGGAAGGCTGAGGAAGGTTCACTTCAGCAACAGGATCGAGCACTGAAGTCCCTTTTTGTTTATTGCTTTCCCTGTAGGTTTTGAGGGCTGTAACTGGGAAGTGGAAGATGAATCTGAATGGTGGAAAACCTCTTTCACTGAAAATGGTGCTTAAAAAGAAGAAGAAAAATGAAAAAAACAGAAGAAGAAGAAGATAGATCTGAAGCAAACTTCCTCTGCTGGCTGTTAGGAGAGGAGAGATCTGCTGCTCATCACCCGCTCCTCAGCAGAGCTGACAGTTTGTTTGCTGGAAATATAAAGTCAAATGTAAGAGCCATGACATTTGCAGTGCCCCTGATTTATATTTATGGCTAAAGGGGCTTTTGCCTTTTCATCCACACGGGTTCACATGCATCCAGCACCAGCGAAACCAGCTTTGGCCCCTCGTGGTTGTGAAATTGAGACTTAACATGTACTCAGGGCAATATTAACCCAGGCAAAACCGAAACCCGTGCTGAAGGGCTGGGTCATGTACAGAACCCACAGCTAATTTACTGAAACATAAGTTTCAGTTTTGGTGAAAGCTAAATCTATGACAGCTCTGACTGGCTATTGGAGTGATTCATTTGCTCCCCAGATAATTCAAAAATCGAGCTGATAGCAGCGAGCACTCAGTTTCTCCTCTTTTAGGCATAATTTTTTGGCTGCACCATCAGCACATTTCACCCTCCCGGGCAAACCCAGGCACTGGTGGGACATTCAGCTCCATCGCTTGCTCAAATCCCATTTTCTAAAAAACCAAAATGCCCCGTGTGACTTTTGCTATCACATCAGTTTTTAGTTCTTCCAAAAATCAGGATGGGAGGAGCAGGAGAGCTGGGTGATGGGGACATGCCCTTCAGCACAGTGTGCTCTGATGTCTGCTGTGCTACTGCCTGGTGCCAGCCCTGGTGGCAGTGACAGCAGCAGCGTGTGATGGGCGTTCCTCTTCCCTCCTGGGCATCACTGTGATTATTTGATAACCAGCCCTGATAACCCTGTGCACATGCTACTGTTCTCCTTTTATGTGATTATTTCTCTTTTTCAATCCCTGTGTGCTGCAGACAGTGCCTGATGGCAACTGATGTCATTTTCATTTGAATTTTCAAAGTGAAGAACTTCAGCTTTGGCTTCCTAAATACTAATGGGTCTTTTCCAAAGAAGAGCCTGTTGGTGGGGAACAGCACCCCAGAACCACTGACAGTCATACAAACATCCAAGGGGTTTAGCTGGGGATCCTCAGGCTCTCTATGAAGAATCCCTATCCTTGTAATCAGCTATTTTCTACAATTTTGGCTAATTTTTCTTTTTCTCTCCCTTTGGTTCTGTGTCTCAAGTCTCTTTTAGATTGCCCAGTTCCCATGGTGCAAACTTGCTCTGTCACCAGCAGAACTCAGTGTCCACGGGAGCCTGCTGGGACTGCAGGAATGAGGGAAACATCCCGATAGCTGGTAATGCCCATCATGATTGTAGCACTAATTGTAAGAGAGAAAAAGGTTTAAAATTAGAAGCAAGCATAGTAAACAAATCTAAGTTCTGCAGGGAAGATGCACACGGGGGCTTCTTGTGGGTTGTCAAAGTGGAAGTTTGATTTGCTTAGGTTGTTTTTCATATTCACTTGACCACAGCTTTCTCCCTTGGAAGGACCTTTCAAGAAAGTTTCATTTCTCTGCGAAATATCGGTCCCCCCAGCACACAGCAAGGGGCTTCTTGGGCAGCTCGATGCCTTGCCTGTGCTTCAGCATTTTCTATTCTATACATTGACATCACCATCACTTTGAGAAGCCCAATTGCTAATATGTCAGGTGCCCACATCAAGCAGCCTCTGAAACCTCCTGGAAACTGAAAAAGCCTCATTCATTAAGCCTGTGTTTCATCTCGTTGGCAGGTTTGAGTCTTTGAAATACATATTTGGAGATAGGTCCAAATGTTGGCATGTTTGGAGACTGGTGGGAATCTTGGCATGGGCGTCGGGCTTCCCATCCTTCTCTCCTGGCCACTTCTGTTCATCTTCAGTGGCAGGGTGGTGCTTTTCAGATCACTTTACCTCCATTTTTGCTGAAATAGCAGATTTCCTTAACACAGTGGGGAAAAAAAAAAGAGAGAGACAGAACCAAACCATCACGCACTTGCTTGATTTTGAGGGCAGCAGCACTTTGGCTGGGCTCACGACTCTCTGAACATGCATGCTTGAGCTTTGCAGACAGAGGAACCCCTGGGCACAGAGGCAGCTTCTGAAACCCAGGTGCTGGACTGTTGAAGGAAAGTTCTCAGGAGCTGCTCTTTGGCCGTGTTACTGAGCTGTGAAGGTCTGAAGTGTGCACTTCCCTTTGGGGAAGATGCCATTTGTGATAACCAAAATATGAGTTCATATTTTATCAAAAGAGGGGAAACAAGTATGTAACCTTCATCACCCCCTACCCTGGTGACTAAATTAATGGTTTTCTGCAGAATAGTGATGTTGGTGTGTGAGATCCTCCACCACACTTTTCCCCTTCCACAAAGGGGCATCTTGGGGGTGGGGGGAAGCATTTTTTTGCATTTAATTTTTTTTTACACCCTCTTCGGGTGAAATCCTGGCTTGGCAGCAGCCCTGCCACTGGTGAGTCACACAGATGAGTGTCACATCTGCCCTGTGCAGGCGGTGGCTCAGGCAGTGTCATTTTCTATGATGTACAGGCTGGGAGCTGACCGTGACCCGGTCAAGGGTGTCCAGTGAGGACGGGGTGAGCCCAGGGCCACCCACAGCAACGGGGTGATGCTCCCTTGAGGTGGCTCTGTCCCCTTTCTGACGGGCTGTGCAGCCGGGGACACCCTGGGTGGGGCTGGAGAACCCAGGGACAGCCCAAGAGAGACAATTGTAGATGATGCCCTAAATCAGGATGATTCAGACATTGTCTTGGGGTGGGGGACACTCCCACGCCCTCCTGAAGTCCCTCAGCTCTGGGAAAGGAGTTGCTCTGCCCATGGAGGGAGGTCCTAAAGCTGCTGGGAGCTCCAGCACGGTGAGTTGCTCAGGAAGAAATCCTGGAAAACAGCCTGAGGTTTTGCTCCCTCGGCTTTGGACATCTGTGCTTGGCTGAAGAGAAGCTGCATTTCACTGAGCCGAGCCGCACTCAGCCCATCGCTCCCTAAAAGGCAGGACTCAGTGTTTGATTTTCAGAATTGTTCAAGCAGTTTTGCTTACAAACGTGACCGAGAAGGAGGCACACGGCGTCCCAGCCCTATCACTCCTCGCAGAGGCTTTTCTGAGTCATTTGATGAGTTTACCGAGAAAAACAGTTTTTTTACTTCTGTCAGCAGCATTGCAGAGCTGGGGCCGGCAGGGCTGGTGAGCCTGCGAGGCAACCAGCCCCTGGCTTCTGTCCCTAACGAACTGCACTAATGAAGAGGGAGGAGAGCAGCGAGGCTTTGGGAGGCTGGGCGGGGGCAGGGGTGGCCGTGGAGCGCGTTTCCACCGCAGGGCAAAGCGCGTCGGTGCAGACGCTAATGGAAGGAGCGATGACGGGGCGGGTGACACCCTCGGTGCCAGGGTGAAACCCTGCATTTCAAGAGGACTGTGCACGTGTTCAGACGAGATTTGAAATGGGCTCTTCTTGACAGTTAAACCTCTGATTTTTAAGGCTCTGAGAACTACTCAGAGCAGCAACATAGCAGTAACCTTCCCCTTAGCTCCCAGGTGGCATGAGGGCGGTGTGGTCTGGCAATTTACACCACGAGTATGTAAGAAGCTACTCTAGAGCATAAAAACCAAGTGGAAACACTTTTTTCTGCCTGTGGAAACAGAATTACGTTCCTTTGACAAGGGTTTTGGTGTGCTATGGTATTACCAAGGAGATGTAAAATCCTATGGGCATTTTTGTTTCAGGTAGCTGAGCTGGTTTTTGTGGATCTTATCCTGAAGGATGTCAGGAAGAATTCCTGAGGTCAGATGTTGCTAGGCTTTGTTATTAAGTTTTGATTTTTCTTTAAACTTCCTGGAGGCGTTTCTATCACTCGTGTTGTCTTGTTCTGGGGATCTGTGTGCAAACCCTTACAAGCCTCATACCTGAAATTCTGGTGTACCTGAAGCTGCTGAGAAATGTGAATAATGACAAATAAAGGCAAACTAAGCAAGGTCTGTAAAGTATTATCAGATGTTCTTAATGCATGAAACTACAGTGAAATGAACTATTGAAACCAGTACCATATCAGTCTGAAGCACTTTACTGGAAATCCAGTGTTAGCGTGTGCCTGTGGTCAGGTCGTGGCAGCACGGCTCCTGCAGATCAGCACAGCTTGATCATTTTTTCAGGATAAAACAAAAGCTTTTGGACATTTGAGGTGAATAAATGTGGGGTTGGGTCAGCAGTGGGTCACGCTGAGCAGGATTGCAGTAACTTTGGGTAAGTGGCATGCGCAGGGCTCTGCAGCCCCAGTGCTGGAGCAGGACCCGGAGCTGCCGCTGAGTTTCCTTGACGTAGCTGCCCGTCGGTGAGTAGGTGTCTGTCTCCTGTGGTGCTCCCAGGCTCTCCAGGAACGTCTGTGTCATTAGTTATGTCAACAGGCCATTTTGTCTGCAGCAGTCTAGTGCCTGCTGCTGGCTTGGAGATGTGTCTGTTGCCATAGCAGTGATGCCAGCTCTGCGGGGAGGCGAACGCTGCCGTCTGCTCCGCTGAGCATCGGTCCTGGCGGCGGTCGGAGTTTGTATAAATGGCAAATTAATGATACACGGGGCTTAGTTTTTCATTCCTTAGCACGGTGGCAGTTGGCTCACAACCCTCTGTGCTGCCTTTGCTCGGTGTTTAGGTCACAACTACTTTTTGTCCGCTCTGTCACAACGTGCCTGCAATAAAAGCCCGTGGGAGGAGCCCTCCCGTTAGCGGGGAGTTGCCTGGCAGGGTTCCCTGATCGCTTTCCCGCACCCACTGCTCCTGGACGCAAAAGGCTTCATTATCCGGGCAGCGCCTCGGGGAGCCAGGTCCCGTTTGACTCCCTGAGCTCATCTGCATCATCACGCCGCTGTTTGTCCTCTCCCTCTTCCTTCCCAGAGCACCTGAGAATGGCGTGCTGTTTTATTCGGGATGTTTCCATGCTGCTGCCGCTGACAGGTCGGTGGGAGCGGTTGCCTGGGAAAGCTGAGCCTGGGAGATTCACTTCCACCAGGATGCGGTCCAACGCACGCTGAGATTCCTGCTTGCTGCCATCCCACCTGCTCCGGACCTCCCCTGGGTCCAGCCCTTGGAATAATCAATCATTAAACACATACTTGAATATTACAAATGAAAAATTAAAAATTAATTAAAGATTAAATATTAAAAAAATAAGAACTCTACGGATTGCCTCCCCACCTCTGCCATGGTTATTGCCCTCCACACTGTTTCTGCTGCCTTGCAAAGGCTGGGTGACAGGACAGCGAGGCCAAGGGATGCACACCCAGGACCATGCAGGGAGCTGTGATGAAGCAAGGATGGACCCCAATAACACAACTTTTCCCTCCCCTGTCACCCCAGCATCTTTCCTCACCCAGCCTGGGTGGCAGTTTTTAACCTATGACTCTCTCTTGCCTGCTGGGGTTTGGCTGACTTGTCAGTTACTGAAAGGAAAAATCAGAAAAGTAAATCCCTTCTTCTCATCTGCAATTTACATGATTAAGTAAGAACTTTTGCTGCAATTACAGGCAGCGACTGGGAGCTGAGGGAGGAAAGTGGGGATTAACAGAATGTGCTGCTGAGGATCCTTCTGACACCTCAGCAAGGGCAAATGCAACTGCTGCAGATTTGGACCTGCCTCTTGGCTGCTTTACAGTGCTTTACAGCATGGGATGAGGGAGGAACGTTCGGTGCATTTGGGATAGTTTCAGCAGTGCTGTATGCAATACTAGGACTAGCCTGGGCTTCAAATCTATTTGCCTAGTCTTCCCCTGATGACAGATATACGCTTGAGCTTGGTTATCAGTAAATTACTCACCCAGCAAAGCTTTATAGAGCAGCCCTGTCCCACAGCTCTACCTGCATTGCAACAGGCACACGCTCAGGGTGCTGCTCTCACCCAGTGCATCGGGGTGGTCCGGAGGTTGGCTCTGGCATTAGAGGGGCATCTTTGCCACCTCCATGCCCTCTGCCCTTCCCTCCTGGGTACAGATAGTCCAAGAAGGTTTTTTTACTGTTTGTTTTTGTTTGTAGACTGGGCTTAGCCATCTCCAGAGGGGTTACAGAAATAACCAAACGCTTCTTGGAGCCGACAGCGTGGTGCACCAGCCAGGGTTTTGCACCAGTACTGACACCTTCATGGGACAGCAGGCCCCACCTGGCAAACTCTGGTTCCCTGGGGACAGTGTGACTCTGAAATGTTGGTGTATGAACATGCCTGGTCTGCTCAAGGACCTTGGCTGTGTTGGTTTTCTCAGCAGCTACTACTTGCAGCAGGGTGGTCGTAGGCTTTGCAGTCAAAGTCTCTGCTAGGGGGTAAAACCTCCCTGCTGCTGCTGGAATGGTGGACTTGTAAAAGATTGAGTGAAATTTCTGTCCTTCTGCAGGGTGATAGATTTAGACTGTGTGTAATGATCACCTCAGTCACCTGTGCTCCTGAAAACCCAGTGACTTCTCCTGGTGGGAGCTGTGTCATCCCAAACCCTGCCCTGCTGTACCCGAGCATCTCCAGCCTCCAAATCCCAGGAATGGAGGGAAATGTCCATCCACCTGAGGAGCCAGCTCCAGTGATGGAGAAAAGTCTTGCCAGTATTCTGAGTCACACTATTTTAATGGCATGCCATGTCCTGTTGCCAGAAACCCTCCCACCTTGGAGGTTTGGACCACTGGCATCCCAGGGAGGCGATGCTGCTCGGCTTTCCATGCTCCAATGCCTCTGTGGGAGCCAGGAACGGCCCCTGTCCCAGAAGGGCTTTGGCAGTGTGGCACCATGCGGGGGGAAGCCCCCGAGCTTGGTGCTTTGGGGATGTCACCTCCATGATGGTCCCTCCTTTTGGCTGCGTCCTTCTTCCCAAATGCAAAATGATGCAGTGATGCCAAGACTTCCCGCCTCCATAGGTTAGGGAAACACCTGTGGGGCAAAGAGCTTGCCCCTTTCACTAGCTGATTAATTCAGTAAATTACAAAGGGAAATACATCCTGGGAAAAGTAAGAAAAATCCCAAAAGTTAATCCAAGAGTCATTTCCTCCTGATCCCTGGATAAAACCATGTTCTCCAGAGCTCTTTGGGTCAGACATCAGCAAGACAGGTGAACCCACATCAAAGAACAAGGTAAAACACCCGTTTTAGCTTTTTGCTCTATGTGCTTGTGCATATATCCTTGTGTTCCTATGATGTGTCTCTGAAAGGGCTTTTTTCATTAATAACCTTCATTTTCAGTGCTAAGAGATCTTGCATTTGAAGTACACTGTTTCTGAGGGAAAGCATTTTCTTTTGTGATTAGACTTTGGGATCTGCTGCTCCCAATCACAGTTGCCTCCTGCTGCTTCTGAGCCAGTAGGCTTTTAAAAATTTAATTTATCTGCATTTATATTTCTGATGAAAATTTTTCAGAAAAGCATTGTCTATTTACATGCAATCTTTTACTGTTTTTTTATTTTTTAATTTTCTTCTTTTGGGATCTTCTATTAAATATTTGGCTTTATTTGATTCTTTTCTCTCGCACATGGGTAGTAAAAAAGAATTGGGTAAGAGCTACTACTCTGTGTGGGTTTTTTACTACATGTGCGCATGCACAAGTGTTATATAAAATACTTATATTTTCATAAGCATCATGATTGCGTTGTTTAGGAAAGATAGCAAGGCAATATTGTCTTCCTTGAACAGGTCTCCTGGGCAGCCAGCTGTGCTCACATCCTGCAGCAGCATGAAGGGACTCCCCGTGTTCCTCTGCCTCTTCTCCGTGTCGTGCTGGTTGAATGGGATGCCGACAGCTGGGAACAAAATCTTCCACTTTGGACCCTGCAGGGTTTCAATGAGCGTGGCTGAGATTAGGTCTGGTTTCACTGCAATTAAAGCCAACATTGTAAGTATTGCTCCGGGCTCTTGGGGAGCTGGGGAAGCTCTTCAGTCAGCTGCTCCCAAAGCCCCTGTGGAGCCAGGATGTCCATCACCATCTCTGTCTTCTCCCATCAGCAAGCCAGAGACCCCATCAGGACCCTGAGCATCTTGTCTTACCCGCATTCTCTGCACAAGGTCAAGGTAGGGATCCTTACCATCCTTCCAGCTTTTCTGTCAATAATTCTGGCTGGCCAGCACCCAAACCCCACTCCTGAGGTGTGCTGGCTCAGGGTGTTCGGGGAAGTTGCTCAATACCATGACTTCTTCTGAGTTCCTGCGAAACGCAGATGCTGAGCAGGTCAGGGAGGATAAAGTGATGCGGATCACGAATGCGAGAAGAGGTGGGTGTCCTGCTGCCAGTTCCTGCCCTGCAGCAACTGCAGCCCGCAAGGCTTTCACCCTGACTGGCTTTCCAGAAGTGGTGGGCAGAGATTAGATTTTTTTGGTTGTTTCATGTTATGCTCCAGTTACAGGAGCTTTAGCTGCGGTTTCCCCCCGCTTTGGTCAGTGGAGGCATAGCGAGATGAATCAGGATTTGGGTGGAAAGCTATTAAAGAATCCAAAAGTAGGTGAATATGATCTTGGCAGGTGAAATACACTCTAAAGGTATATACATTATAAATAAGTATTTTGTGGCTCTCTTACACTCTAAAGCACTAGACATGGACCACTACTTCAGGTCTAAGCCTCTAGTATCCAGCTGGAAAACCCGGTCTGTATTTTGTTGACCTGATGAGACTTGCTGAGCATAGATCTCCCGGAAAATCAGGCTAAAACAATTTTCTCTATATATATTTTTATCAGTTTACATCAAGCATCACTGAAAAAGCTTTATATGAGTCAAAACACACCACTGTGCTCAGCTCCTGTGCTTGGTGTTGGAGGTGGTTTGCTCTCAAGGGGGGGCAGGAAGGTTGGTGGCTCCAGGTTTATAGCACTTTGGAAGACCTTCTAAAAGTGAAATGTATCCTTTCAGTCTTCAGACAGATGCTGCATCACCCATCACCTCTTCAACTTCTACGTGGACAAAGTTTTCAAACACTGCAAGACCGAGGATTTGTACGTCAACCGCAAAATCAGCAGCATAGCCAACTCCTTCCTCAGCGTGCGGAGGAGACTCCAGCAGTGTGTAAGTCCTGGGCACTGCTACAGTTTAGTTTCATCTCCTAGTGTTTTGTATATAAATAAACCTAAGTGCTTTGTAAAGCTACAAGGTCTTTATTTATAAAAATGGTTTCAACAAGGATACAAAGAAGCGTGATGTGAGGAGTGTGTATGTCTGCTGAGAAATGTTTACACCTCGCTCAGCTCCCACGTTAATTCTCAAGAACAATATTGATCCTGTCCCTCCACCTATAGAAATAAACTCTGTTCTTAGCTGAAGTCTGATTGAAGGACCTGCAGCCTTTCCCACAGTTTAGCAAGGTCTCGGTCTATACAGTAATTTCCAGCTTAATTAGAAACTGATCTCTTATTTTTAAAAATTAACAAGTTCTATCTTATTTTTTCTAGCATGAGCAAAATCAGTGCATGTGTGGACAGGAATCCACTGAGAAATTTAACCAAATACTTGCAAACTACGAAAGGGTGAGTTGATGACTGAGTGGAGTAATTAACGCAGCTATTCAGATGCTCCTTACACTGGGTTGTACTCGTTGTCCCTGCTTACAACTCGTTCCTTGATATCATTTCAGCTGAATGTCACATCTGCAGCAATGAAATCCCTGGGCGAGCTGGACATCCTGCTGAACTGGATGGAGAAATCTCCTTAGAGAGCAGAAGGTGTGAAGGACCCACCGAAGGTGTTAATGCCCCACCTAAGGAAGCTGTTGGGACGTGGCACACACCAGCGGTGAACAGGAAAGCAATGTACTGTATCAGTGCAGTTTCTCACTGGTTGCAGCTGTGTTCAGCCAAAGCCTGAGTGTTTTCTAGCCAGGTACACAGGCACATGCATCAGCAGAGTCTTGCATTAAGATGGAAATAGAGTTGGATCAAAGCATAGTGCTTGCTTAGCTGACTTCTATCAAGGGATGCTCTCCAAGGGTTTCTCTTGCTAGTAGATATAAGCTGTGATTGTTTAATAAAAGTATTGTTTAAATTATGACATTTTTGTACAGGGAGCATATATCAATGAGAGGAGAGACCTCATCCCTTCCCAAAAGGGCCTGGTTGGTGACCTGGCTGGGTGAGCTCACCAGCATTTGCCTATAGCACATATGCATGTGCCTCATGCTGAGTGGGATTCGGTGATTCACTTTGACAGGAAAGATATCCTTTCATTATCCACCCTCGAGAATTTGCTTATGTCAAAGGAAAACCTCTTGGGGCTTTGATTTTCCTAATTTGCTTTCTCATGAGTTTTTGCAGGGTGGTTTTCATTCGTCCTGGTGCCAGGGCATGAACGGTGAACACATCCCCCCACGCTCTGTCAGTGTTCACAAAACCCCATCTTTCAACACCATCTCCCTTAAACTCAACCACTTATCAATGATTTATCAACCAAGATATCTTGCACATACCATGAAAGAAAAGACATTAGGAAGGGAGCTGTGATGCAGTGACATATCACAGCTCTTCACTGACCCAAGGGCATCAGTCAGCACATGCAGTGAACGCTGGTGAAGGACCTGGGGCTGCTTGGAGAGGTTCCTGTGAACCTTTCCATTGATTGTGGTGGGCTCTGGATCACAGCCTGAGTGAGGAGCGTGGGTTTTTATTCCATATCCTCATCTTGCGCTGTCATAATGATTATTATTTATCAGATTTAATTGATTTCTGTATCCTGTGCGGAGGGTTGCATGACTCAATCCACGCATGTTTCACTGCTTTCATGTTAAATTAAATTTACACTTTCCCACCCACTGCAAAGCTGGGCAGCAGCCCAGGAAACAAGGCGCCAGGTGGAAGTGCCAGCGGTGGGAAGGAGCAGGAGCCGCGGGCAGGCAGATGCCAGGGCTGAGAGGTGCAGGCAGGGCCAGCTGGCAGGATGCTCAGCACACCCACAGCTCTCAGCCCCTGCACCTCTCCCGGGAGCTCAGCTCCTTCCCTCTGCTCCCAGTGAGGTGCGGGAGGAGCGGGGCTGCTAAAGGACACCGGCGGGCAGGATGAAGGGGAAGTGGATTTGCAATGGGAGAGCAGAAGGTGTTTTCCCTTTCCACAGATTTCCAAAGCTTAGTGTTCTCCTGCAGCTCCATGACTGCTCACCCCTGGGGACACTTTCCAAGCCTGCACCTTTCCTATTGCACCAGAATAATTCCCTCACTTTCAGCAACTCCGGGCAGGCACAGACCTGTCCTGGTCCCTCCATGCCTTTTCCAATATCCAACCCCCTTCCCACCATGCTGCTGAGGGGATGCAGCCCAGGAGATGAGGCAGATGAGCTATAATGTGACATTTGAGATCCTAACCTTGCTATCTGTAAGGGGAAACACAAATCTCATGGGAGATGCTGCCCTCCTCTCACAGGGAGCCAGGCTCATCTGAGCGCTTGCAGTGGGGAGGTCCAGGAGTCAGGAGTAATTCCTGGTGTTCAGGGAAAATTGCTCCTTTGCTTTGTCACAGCTTCTTCATCATCGTTGCTTCCTACATCGCTTTATCTGCGGGGTGTTCAGCCTTCTGGACCCATGTCTAAGTGACAGGTGGCACTGGAAATCCAGGCATCAATAAATTGCTTTTCTCTGTTTAGTCATCTGCTCTTGAAAACAGACCAAGAGACAACACTGGATTACAGTCATCCTCATTTCTGCCTGGATAGACATGAAGCCAGCCAGGGAAAATGTGAGTGATGTGTGGCTCAGGTTTACTAAGCAAAGGGTGGGTTTGCAGGGCCACCTTCAGTGGGGCAGCTCTGGGCCAGAAAAGCACAGATTGGGATCGGTTGTTCTGACTCCAAGGCAGAACTGGGAGATTGTTGGTTCAGCTGTTCTGGGGAATTTGGTCTGTACTATGCAAATACAGTGCCAGTGAACACCGGTGCCTATTGCCTGAACAGCTCTATAGGCTGCTAATAGGTTGTCATACTAATGAATGTAATGCTGTGATCAGTTTCTGCTCTTGATGAAAATGCACATGCGAAACATTATCCCAAGCTGTTCCTGTTTATCTCCATTAATTGTGGGTGTCTTCTGCTGCCCTGTGCCATTTGTAAACCCCAGCCATGCTGCTGTAACACTGCAGCGAGAGCAGAACCCCCCCACCACTGCCCTCCACAGACTGTGAGCCCCCCCGGGCTGCTGAAGCCAGTGGTAATTCTTTATTGCTTGTACATAAAAACACGTCAGACCACGTCTGGTCTGCAGGTACTGCCCTCTGGGTGAGAAAGCCTGGAAGAATCGGAAGCGTGAGTCTCTGTTCTAGAGGGTTTCCAGCTGCCTTGGAAAGAAAACGAGATGTTTAAAATGTTCCTTCTGGCCTCAGAGACCCCACTGTGGTGGGAGGGCACTGGTGGGGCTGGGGCTGCTGGTGGGCTGAGCCAGCCCAGCTCCTGCTGTGTCCCAGCCCCATCTGCTTGCTCAGACCAGTGCCTCCAGCCCAACCACCCAGTCTGGCATCCAACGCTTTCTCCCAATTCACCGCTCGAAGCTGAATTTAAGCAAGAAAAGGTCAAGCTATAGCAATTTGTAGTAGCAATGAACAGCGCTGCTTGCTGATGTCCTGCTCTGATCCTCAGGGTAGAACTGGTCCCAGTCACTGCTGCCTCTTGGTCCCTCACCTTCAGATCTGGCCTTCCCAGTTTGGGGGGGACACGTCCGGGGCAGCGCTGTCCCCCCCAGGGCCGCCCTGCGCGATGCTGCCGGAGGTGAGGAGGAAGGTGGAGTAGGCGAGGTCAGCGTCCTCCTTGGAGCTCTGGGGAAGGACAGGAGGATGCTGTTGGGTGACTGGGGCAGCATCCAGTGAGCATCACACCTTTGCTTTTCCCTGGGAAGATCCCAGATGTCTGTGGGTTTGGGACCCCATGGCATGTCTGTCCTTGTGTGTTGGCACCCAGCTTGCCTGTCCCAGAGCTGCTGGGTTTTACTGGTTTCCTGATGGTTCCCTTTATTGTTCCACTTCAGCTCCTGGCACTTAAAACACCTACTCCCTACTCCTCCACACCTACACCTACTCCTGGAACCACACGGGGAGGTGGGATGTGCTCTAACTTCTGGCCATCTGCTTACCCCAGAGTTTCATATTTATGGTGACAACCCAATCCCAACCTTCCTGACCCTACCTGGGGCTGCCTGGGCGTACTGCTTGAACCAAGGCAACTGCTGTTGCTGTCTCACTAAAATGTGGGGCCAGGGAAGGGTTAATCCCCCCCCAGGGAGGCTGAAGGGCAGCAGGTGGCTGGATCCAGGTAAGATGGGGAACACCTGGTATAAATAGGGCCCCTGGGAGACAGCAGCTCCTTGGCTGGGGCTGGAAGGTTGCAGTGATGCCTCCCAGGTCAGTGGGCTTCCTCCTGCCCTCTCTTACCCTTTTTGCCTTCTTTGTCTCGGCAGCACTTTCCGGGGTGGCTGCGGTGGTGATGAACTCTGTGGGGAGAAGGGGAGGTGTTAGGGCATGGGGGGCTCTCGGTGAGCAGCTGTGGCTTCTGTAGGGTCTTTCTGCCAAGCTCCCCTTGGGGCTGGGGGTGGAGGGCAGCAGTTAGTGACCTACCATCCCCTCCGAGCTGAGTCTCCTGGCTCTCCTTCACGCAGGTGTTGTTGCTCACACCACACTCCTTCACAGTCTCGAAGTCTGACATGCTGATGTTTGTCCTGTAGCTCCCCACGGACACCAGGTCTGTTAAGAGGGAGGAGATAAAGACCCCATGTGCTCGCTCAGAGCTGGTGTGAGGGCGTTGGTATCACAACCACCCCTGTGCAAAGCCCATGGAGGGTGGTCCTCATCTCAGCCCTGGCACCCCTACGCTGGGTGATGGGGCCAGTGGGAGAAGCAGGGTCCCTTGGCTGCCCATCACACCGAGGGCACCTGGGGAGCATCTCAGCCTGGCAGGCACAAGGTATTGCCTCTGTTGTAATGTCACTGACATTTCTTCAGGGACAAGGAAAGGCAGGGAGGGACTCACCAGATCTCCTCAGCTGCCTGTATCTAAAAACGGCGAAAGCTGTGGCAAGGACCAGGAGCACAGCACCAACAGGGCCCACGATTAAAGCAACTGTGTTGGAGCCATGGCTTTGATCAGAGCTGGAACAGAGGGAAAAATACATCACTAAGCTGGAAAATACAATTTTTTTTTTAATTCTTTAAGACTGAGTAGTGTCTGTGAATGTCCAGCAGTCTAAAACCTGTATGGGATGGTAAATCTGAGCGAGCACGATGCAATTCAATTAATGAACTGGATCATGGCACATAAAAAATTAAATAAACCCAAAAAGCCTAGGGCAGAGGTTGTGCCACACCAGGTACATCAGCAGCTTGTGAAGGAAAGCTCTCTAATCTCAACAGAAGTATTCTCAATTTGGTTTTCTGTACCTGTTATCTCTAATTGTTCCCTTCTGGGACTGTATATACTTGAGCTAGAGATTATTTTCAATACATCTTACCTTTTACTATAACTTTTTTCTGCTTTTCATGTGATGTTTTGAGCCGAGTTCTTTGGGGACAAGGAATTTTTTGTTGCTAACCCACATGGGATGTGCAACCACAGCACCAACAACAGGTTAACATAAACCTCACAAAAATGATGAAGGACAGAGGCTGGGAGAGAACTGACCTTTCCGAGGCAGCTGCACTTTGCACCCCACCATCACTGGAGGCTCTTCCTCGGGGATTAAAGTCCCTGTTGGCGTGGCTGGGGCGCTCATCATCATCATCATCATCCAGGAGCTCAAGGTTGTGGTTGGTGCTGCTTCCTACACGTCCCATGGAAGGGAAGAAGGGCAGTTAGGCACGTGAGATGGTGACACAAAAACTGGTCGGGTGTATTTACACGTGGGACTGCAGAGGGTTTTGGCTGTACACAAGAGGCTCTTTAAAATGGGGCTCAGAGACCTGAAATAATCTCATTCCAAACAATTTATTGCAGAAAATCTCCAGTAGGGTCTCTCTGCCTCTATACTTTTGAAAGTCTTGCATTTCTAAGTTCCAGTTCTAGTACCTCCAAAATAAATTCTGACTATTTGGTCACTTTTATTCCAGCTCTGCCCACCAAGGGCAGTGAAATGAGACTGTTTCTCTCTGTTTTCGCTTTGACCATCATCCACTGAGGATGATTGCATGTGTCATATCTAGTCCTCTACTTTCTCTGCTTCTAACAATATTCCTCTCTGAGAAAAAACATCTTAATTCCAAAGAACTGCACCAAAGCTGAGTCTAAGCCTCTTGCTGTTGGTGTTAGCCCTTCTTTTCCTGCTCCCTGCTGTTCTTGGGTTCAGTAAGGTGCTAAGCTCTGTGGAGCAGGATGTGTCTGAACTCTGTGCAGCTCTTCACCTGACAGATGTTGCTTAGACTAAATGATGCTGTAAATTGTAATAGCAATAATGAATAAGGACAGGGTTAAAAAGGTAAAAAGGGAGTGATTTTTAGACTGGTGGAGTTTTTGTGACTGGGAAGCAAAAACCAATGATTGGATGAAAGCATCTACGACCAGTTGTGCAACATCAGGGTGATGTTGGGCTCTAGTCTGGGAGGCTGCCGGGGTGAGAGCTCTTCTGTTTTGAGGTGCTGCAACCTAGTGGCTGTGGAGAGCACATCTCGGGATGAGTCACAGCCCTGCCAAGCAGGAAAGCTCCTGCCTGCCTTTGCTGTGGAGCTCACCTTCAGTCACCCGCAGCTCCACTGCCATGGTTTCCCCGAGGATGCCATTGCGCTTCACTCCACACCAGTACCACCCCTCGTCTGCCTTTGTCACCGGGTCGAGGCTTAGGATAACTGTCTTATTGTCGGTGTCACAGGTAACATCGGGCCCTGGGTGGCTTTGATCAGAAGCAGGCATGGGGGTGCAGGTGGGGCTGCTCCACTTGCACCAATACTTCTGGTAGGAGTAGTATTTGCACGAGTAATGGCAAGTTAAATCGACCCGTGAACCCACTGGTGCCTCTACTTCCTTCTTCCCTGTCAGTCCAGGTTCTCCTGTGAGGGCAAACAGAACATCAAGGGTGTTAGTGCTTTCAGTGGTGGGAATGGTAGTGAACAGGTAGTGGTGCTGCTAGAGATGGTGGGCCAGGAGATGTATCTTTGAGGGAAAGTGCTCCTTACACTGCTAAATTAATATTAGGAATGCTGTATATGCACCTCTGGGTGAAAGATGGGGGCTTTTTGCAAGGCTTAAGAAATACTTGAATGAGAAACTTTTCAGTTTTATGGGAAAGTGTTCACAAACCTTGTGTTTCCATTGTAAAGCTACTGGAGTGGGGGGGATTGGCACAGTGCTTTGCTTAATGAGATAAAAGTTTGGAGTTGGACCTTGCATCTCTTCCCAAAAAGCCACATCTGCTCTTTTGAGGTGCCTGGGAGACTTTCTACCTACTGAGAAGGTAGAGAACTGCTCATACCATCTATGATCTTCAGCTGAGTTGATGTTTGCTGCTCCTTCTTATCTCCTGTCATGCACCAGTAATAGCCTTCATCACTGCTCGTCAGCTGGTTCAGGATGACTGTGATCGTCTTGTTATCCGGGCTGTCATACATGGCCACTCTTCCTTCATACATGGGTGATACAGTCCCATCATTGCCTACGATCCAGATACACTTGTTCTGTCTCCACTTGCACCAGTACCTTGCAGAGGACCTCTCTCGAGGCTCATAGTGGCATTCAAAAGTTGCTGAACTTCCCTTTACTCCAATTATTGTGCCCTTTCCTTGAGCAACGCCTGTCTCTGGAGAGAAAAAAATGAAATGAGCAGCTGTACATGTCTAACTTTTGCCCATGTGGCACTCCCCCAAGAGAATAAATATTGCCAGATTGAAAAAGCTGGTTTGGCTAAAGCAAGGTTAGGTCAAGGCATGTGGGTGGTAGGAGACTGTCCTGGCTCTGCTAGGAACTGACCCCAAAGGGTCTGTCAGACCTTTCCTTCTTCCCAAATTCACTGGGTGGCTTTTGTCTTTGTGAACTGACACTTCCAAGTTCTGCTCCCTCTGCTAGGGGAAGGGCAGGTCCTCTCCTTTCTACATCTGTCATTTTGGGATCTAAGGAGTTAAGACCTGAGGAGACAGTTTGCTTGTCTCAAACTGGGAGGTAGAAGTTTCCTTCTGGAGTTTTGGGCCAGCCAGGCTGAAGAAGGTGGCCAACCACTGCTGGGGGAGTTCGGTCTTGATACAAGCTTTGTTAGTGATTGTGCTTAGTACATTAGAGATAGCTGAATTGTTAGAAAGAAGGATCTGGATAAGAGGATAGGACAGTAGCTTTCTGCAACAGGATATTAAAGTTCTTGTTAAAGTGAGACTGCTAGTGATGTTTCTAAAGAGAAGCAGAGATGAAGGCAAAGCCTACTGGAAATATCTTACCCTCATAGACATGCACGTCCAGTTCCTTTGTCTCTCCATTCTCCCCGTAGGTGCCGACCCCACACAGGTACAAGCCAGAGTCTTCCCAGTCCATCTGAGTTATCACGACGCTGAATAAGCCTTGAGTGTTCTCATTGCTCAGCAGAACTCGCCCTTCAAAATCCTTGTCGACTTTCCCTGAGCTATCAATAATGTCATAGCAGTCATCTTTCCCCATCTTGCACAGGTATTTTCTCAAGCTCGCCGTGTTCGCCCCGAAGCCACAGTAGATGGTCAAAGTGCTGTGCAGCTTCACGTAGTAGAGCTCAGCTCCCTCAGGTAGGTGTGGACCTGTGCATGCAGAGACATGGGTCAGTGTCACCCGCCTGCCCTGTCGGTGACAGTGACTCCCCAAGGATCCTGAAGGCTCTCTCTTACCATAGGGTTTCTCCACACCTTGCTATATTATGTGGCCATGTGCCACTCCTGGTCAGAGCACGCCCTACCCAGCTGTGTCCCATGTCACACTTCAGGACAGAGGTCTCTGTGCTCCATCACTGCCTATTCTCTAGTGGGGTTTCTCCCTCTGAATCCTCCTTCCCTCTGACTCCATCACCCTAAATTTCACTGGCTGAGAGCAGTCAGGAGTTCCTAACCTATCTTAGTGACCTTAAGATGAGCTTTGTTTAATCTGATTTTTATGCCAGATTTTTGGTCAAAAAACTCATTCTGTAAGAACACAGAGGAGAATGAAAACTGCTGTTTGCTGAAAGTCTGGAGCATCTTGAGCTCCTAGACACTGGGCAAACTGTCTGTGGAGCCTTATTAAAAAGGGGGCACGGGGAAGGAAGTAAAAGAAAACAATACTTTGAGGAGCCCTAAGAGTGTAAATTACCTTTAGAAACCTCCAGACTGACTTTGTGGGAGAGCCCTCTGCCATTGACACCAATACCACACTGGTAGGTGCCTGTTTCTGCCTCTGTGAGCCCAGTCATGTTGATCTGGAAGTTTTCTGCGCCTGGGTGGTCAGTGATGGACACTCTGCCTTGGTAGCCTGGAGCGACGTAGCCGCTGGTGGAGGTGATGGTCCTGCAGCCCGTGGATGATTCCCTGCACCAATACTTCCTGTCATGTCGGTTCACACGGGTGGGAGGGTAGAAGCATTTCACAGTGACTGACCCATCGAGCAGACCATATACCTGCCGTGGTCCGAACACAGGGCTGGAGACTGCAGGAGGGAAAGGTGTTGGCTGTAAATGTCAGCTCTGCCACACAACCCATGGCTGAAAAGTCCCATGGGAGCACTGATGCAGTAGAGATGCTCCCCGAGCCCTGCTCCTCCCTTAGCAATGCCACCTCTGGTCTCAGGCCACCTGTGAGACCCGTGCTCCAGACAGGTTACACTTACTTGCTGCCTTGGGGATGTGTCTGCTGCTTGCAGACTCAGCTGTGAGGAAGGTGAGCAGGAAGATGAATGCTAGTAAAGTCATTTTTCTTGCATTCCCTGGAAAAGGCATGGAAGTTGGTGAATAATTGCACTTGCACTATGATTAAGTTAACTGATCAAGTCATCTAATAATGACTGGCATGAGAGCCAGGTGGCAACCCAGAGCTCAGTTGCCCACTTGACCTTTGCCAGGAGATAATGCTATTTCTCGTATTTTACTAGCCAGGATCATGTTTCTTTCAGGGTTATTCATGCAGTGAAAGGAATGTTCACTTGCCAGCTCGGGTGCCAAAACCACTCCTTAGGAAAACCTGCTCCCACGGAATGGTTTGGTTTGGAAAGGACCTTTGAAGATCATCCAGCCTAACTGCTCTGCCACGAGCAAGGACAGCTTTCACTAGGTGATGTTGCTCCAACCCCCATCCAACCTGACCTTGAACACTTCCACTGATGAGGCATCCACAGCTTGTCTGGGCAACTTGTCCCAGTGTCTTACCACCCTCATTGTAAAAACATCTTCCTTATGTCAGAATTCCTTCCTGGTGAAGTTAGCTGCTGATAAGGTTAGTGAGATGCAGGGATTTACCACTCACCCCTCTGAGCATTAGACCTAAACCAAACAAAGCACTGTCCCACCTGTACATTCATCTGAACCTTCTGCCCCAAAACTAACCCTCGGCCAGGACTCAACGATGGCTACTGGGGAATGCCAAAGCAAACTGGCTGTCTCTTGAAATGTGACCATAATCTTCAGGATTGATGTTTCTGACCTTCCCTTGCTTTTGGACTGAGTGTTAGCTTGGAGGAAGCCTCGTAACTCACCAAGCTGTTTTCTTTGGCCCGAAGTGAGTGTGCTGTTGGACACTGCACGGTGCGGTGGTGGGAATGTGCATTTCCTGAGCACGGATGTTGATCTACCTGCCCATTCCAAGTTCTAGAGGAGATTATAGGTTCCAAGAAAAGTCTTTAGGCATTCAAAGGAATTTGATTTCAGGGCGTCAAGTGACACAATTTTATTAAGGGTAATTCCCGGTAGAAGAAAAAGACTTATTTCCGTGTGAAGATAAAAGGTGTTCTGTTGTGCTTTCTTCCTTGTATTGTGATTTCTAATTGCTCAGTGGCCACTTGTCAATGGCTAATAATTAACTCGCTGAGCATGAAAAATGTTCTTGCATATATATCCCAGAAGTAGCCAGCAAGGCAAACATAACATTCTGCAGAAAGCAAACAATATGGCACAAAAAGGGCCTTGATACTTGCCCCTTGCTACCAGCAGCTCCTCTGGCTGGTGGTCACCTCGCTGCCCTCCACCCTCTGCAGTGCAAGAAGTAGACTAGCTCAGCTTGCCTTCTTGGCAAAATCTGAATAATCTGTTAGTCTGATTCCTTCCCAAAGGACGTGGCTGTTTCAGTGTTACTGACAACATTTTGTCAGGTAGGGGAAGGGTTATGAAGACCTCTTCTTTTGAAAGAAGGAGGTGGCTGTGTCTGGAAAGATGTGTGCAGAAGTGGTGGCATCAGGGTCTTCATGTGCCTGCTAGAGCAGGAGGGAGTTTTTGCCTCTCTGTCTCTGAGGACATGCGTGCACTTGTGTCTACACAAGAACAACAGTTCCTGTGTGTTCACATGACCAACATCTGCAGCTCTGAGTTGCCCCTGGTCATGTTTTCTCAGATGCTGTTCAAACCTTCCCCCACTCACTGAATGAATGGAGACAACTCCAATGTATAGCAAGTCTGAGCAAGCACAGCCACTGCTTATGTAAAAAATCTGTGATGTACTTCCGAGCTGATCCACTGAGCAGGATGGCTGGAAACCCCCTGTGCTGCCAGCGCTGCATTGCACCCCGGCAGTGGCAATTCCCAGCCCCGAGAAATGGTGTGAAGGAGCTTTGCTGGTCACTCTGCAAGGAGCAAATGCTGTTTGAGATGCTGGAGGAGAATTTCATCAAGCTGTTGGTAAAAGAGCTCTACTGCCTTCTTGCTTTCAAAGAATGTTTGCTGCTGGATTTGCTGTCTCCAGTCAAAGCATGAGGTTTAAACCTCAGGGCTCCTGGGAAGGGAAAGGCTGCCGAGCTCATGGGAGAGAGAGTGCAAGTAAGTGGCTGTGCAAGTGATGGGTGTTGGTGCTTCTGCAGATGGAGGGGGAGCTGGAAGGAGAAAGGAGATGGGACAGCAAAGGTTTGCAGGGGACTATAGAGGAGTCAAGAGGCTTGAAACCTGAGGGCAATGCTGTGTGTGCCTGGTCTTTGTGAAGTCCCTGTTGCAGTGGTGATGCTCTTTGGATTATTACCAGCCATGGGCTGGGGCTGTACTCCTTTTTCTTTGTGTTTTATTAGCTACAACTCAAATCTTAGTTTTGTCTGTTTGCTTTCATTCTGCATCACGCAAACTGTTGGCTTCCTTCTCTTCCCTATCCCAACATAACAAATGTTGAAGGTTTTAGAGCATGAAGCCAGCGTTACAGGTGAACTCGGGAGATGGGAGCTTGCACGTTGGTGCACTAGCTCTCCACCCTTAACCCAGGCCTCTGGACACCAATGTCACCAAGATCAGGGCCATGGCATTGTCTTCTCTGGGACACTCTGCCCAGCGGGGGTGGCTTCATGCTCTCTGTTTGCAGTGTGCTGCTGTGTTTGTGCGTATAATGCCAACAGGGATTTCAGAGAATTAAATCATACCAAACCAGAACAGGATAGGCTAATCATTAGCAAGATTAATACTAACAAATCAAAATTTTTACTTGTAATATGCTTTAAAACAGAAGATATAGCCATCACTGAGCAAATGGCATTAACTTTCTCCTGGCCACCCATTTCCATGCTTGGCTTGATGCCGTGTTTGTGACCATGAACTTAGGAACTGCTGCTGAAATCCCCACCGAGGGCACCTGTACAGGAGTGTGAGTGCAGGAGAAACCTGGGATGTGTTTGAGCACTAAGAAACCCCAAATATACAGCCATACCATAACGACAGGTAAAAACTCATTACAATCTGTAACATGTTTCCATAATTTGGATTTTGTTATGTTTCTTCCCACCACCTGAGAGCATCAGAGCTTGACACCTGCATGGACTGCACCAAAGGGGCTTCACTGGTTAAGGCTGTGTGAGACATGGACCTGCTGCAATGTGGGTTTGGTGTGAAAAAACATGTAAATGAAAAAATTACAGGGCCCTTTACAACTTAATGAACTTTTTTCTTGCTTTCCAACTCAGGACAGATAAATGTTCTTGTTGCCTTAGTGTCCTCTAAACCTCCTTTGCGTGTTGATGGTACCTTTGTGACTCTACCAGTCCTCGGGAGGAATATCTTCAGATTTATAATGATTTGAAAGAGATTGGGACCTGACCTCTAAGTTTTGCAAACCAGGCAAGCAGCTGCTCCCATTGGGTATGAAATATCAGAGTTCAGTTGCCAAATTCTGCTGACTCAGCTGCAAGGTTGAGCCCTGAGAAAGCGATGGGCTCCTAATGCAGCTTGCCAGGGAGCAGCACAGTGCAATCCATTAGCTATTAACTATTGCTCTTACCAACAACCAGTGTCAAGGACGTGCCACGGGATCAACAAAATATGAAGATTTAGTCACCACGTTTGTAATTCCAGCCTAGGAGCCCTCCTGTTCTCCAAAGTATTTGCTGCCATTCAAATACATGAGCATAATAACAAGGAGAATGGAGTAAATATTTTTTTTCCCCTCAAATCCTTTTAAAACAAGACCCACTGCTCCCAGGAGTAAGCTTACAGATGCAAACTGTTGTAGACACGTGTGCTGGGATGATTTATGGAAGTGCTGAAGACTCGTGTGCCTGGCAAAGGGCACAGCAACAGCCTTCTTGCTGCACCAGCCCGGGGCTATCTACATCTTTACGCTGCCCATAAAGATCACTGTATAGATGGCTTTACTGGGAGTTTTATTTGCTGTAGTGGGATGGGAAAAAGCTACCAATCCACTCCATTTTCATGGAGTTATAAGCAATTAACTTTAAAAGATCAAGCTGACCTAAAGACATACAGAAAAGTCCCAAACCAATGCCTCCTTTACACTATGGAAAGGATAAATAGGAGGTGCTGATTTTGTGATGCAGTGGGCAGAAATAGCTAGGCAGATCTTATTGAAAATGATCAGGATTTACTAAGAAATCAGCATTTTTGAACAATTTATGCAGTACTTGTAACCCTTCTAGCTACGAAAGACTGGAACTGCCAGTTACACAGTGTCCTGTATGCGGAATATATTCTGGAAAATGAATGAAAATGAATAACCAGGCAACCCTCATGGTAGTGACTGAAATTCCTGCTGAGATTGTGCTGCTGGCCTCATTTTATGTTCCTTTAAGGTGTTAGATACTCCATGCACCAACTTTCTGCTTCTCAGATGAGAGTGTCATGGTTCATTTGTTTCTTACTTTTTTTTCTCCTTGTCTCTTGGGCTGGAAAGTGAAACCAACTTCAACACTACTAAACTATTATTCTAGTTTAATACTACCCATATTGCAAGGAGCAGGAACTTGCTGTGATCCAAAAGCACTTGCTGTGCAGCCAGTCTGTACCACGGCAGGTGCTGGATGGATGCATGGCACCCATACCATTAGCAGCACCACAGCTGCTCCTAGGCAGTGATATTTCTCTGTACTTCGAATGAAATGCATTAAAAGTCCTGTATTTCCTTTTCAGAGTAAGAATTCTGGTTTGTTGTTAGTCTAAACATGAAAGGAGCCTCCCAGCTTTCTCTTATTTCAGTTGTAGGACCCCACGTATGTCCCATTCACTTACACTTAATTATCTCTACCTACCTTCTGACTGTACCAACTAGGTAGCATTTCAGAGCTCATTTAGGACATAACCACCCTAATTATGCTCTTGAAATGTCAAAATCTGCATCCTGATGATTATCTCAGTGTTGTGATTCAAGAGACTACTGACCACACACTTTAGGTTACTGCAGCAATATTTACTAACATTTATTTCCTATGTTAAAACTTAATGCAAATATTGTAATGATGATTAACTTTTTTTTTTCCCCAGAATGGAAAGGTTAAAAATCTACCACAGAAAAGAATACATACACATCATAAGCCTGATCCTGTGCTTCTGACCTTCTTCTAATGAAATCAGTCTCCCCACCAGCAGGACCTGCAGACCCATTCCCCGCTGATTCAGAACTGCTTCTCAAAGCATCTCAGGACTTGTATTCTTCTCCTTCCCCACCTCAAATGGGTAGTACAGAAGTTTTTGCGTTTCAAAAAGACAATGAAGAAGCATTACTTACACTCCAAGTTACTTCTGCAGACTACTTTGTGCTTCTTGCTTATTCTTGTAGCCTGACTGCTCCCAGATCTGCTGGTGTCTCGGTGGCTGACCCCCAGGACCTGCCCGTGTCCTGCCTCCCTGCCACAGCAGGACACTGGGCTCTGGCAGTGCCAGCCTGTTTTAAATACTCGTACCTCTAGCCCTGCATTTCCACCTGTTGTGCCTTAAAGGAATAGCATCCACAAACTCTGGCAGGTGAGCACCGCCCCGGGGCAGAGCAGGGAACCAATGCCCATCCCAGCTCTGCTCTCACCTTGGGGGGGTACACGCTGCCATTTACCTCCTGACCACAACTGCCATTGCTCAACAGCCACCCCCAGGGTGGGCTCCCAGGCATGGTCCCAGACACCCCTGTTTCCTTTAGGAAGGAGCCTGGTGTCTGCTTGGGTTCAGGTCTATGGAAGGTCTGCTCTGCTGGGACCCAGAGTACCAGACCCAGGCAGTGACAGCAGCTCTGGTTCCTTGCTTTGAATGTGGGTTCCTACACCTGGCACAAAGACACTGGGAAGCCCTAAGGGGCCCGAGACTGAGCACATGAGGGTCCTCTCCCCATTCTATCCAGTCCCTTCCTCTCTGTTGGCATTGCAACATCACCCTTCAGTCCTGACCATGTTTCCCATCGGTCCAGGCAGGAGCACCCTCACTGCAAGGACTCACCTGGCTTCTGATCTTATGACAGCCCCAACCAGTGGTGGGATAGCTTTGTATGCAAAGCTGGACAAAACCAGGGTGGGTTTTTTCAGTTGCTGACATTTTTTTGGAAACCAGTGCCCTTAAGCAGCCCCAGGCTGCTTGGTTGGTTGTCCTGGTGGAGCAGGTCTGCTCCCTTCCCTGCCCTCTCCAGCTCCTCCGCCTCTCCTCAGCCTGGTGGGAAGAGCAGGAGTCCAGGTGGGCAAAGACTGGTCTGGTCTGTGCAGACCAAGAACACTGAGCTCTTTAAAATGAAAAACAATTTCCTCAGCCTCATCCCTTTGCTCTCCTGCTGTAGGCATGTCAGGGGTCCAAATGAAAATCCCCTGGAAAATGTGGGGTGGTCAGAAATGGAACCACATGAGAAAGTAAAACTAATGTAGATGGAGGTATTTGTATTATGTGGGGTGAATCATTAACTTGCTTTACCTTGTACTAATGATGAAAATAGCAGTAAGTTTTTCTAACTAGGGGGTCACAGGAAGATTTTCTTCTCTGTTCTCAATGAAAGCTGATGAGCTCAAACAGGATCCAGCTCCAGGCATTCCTGCCATGCCCGAGACCAGGGTGATCCTGACCTGGAGTCAGATCTTAAAGCCTTGGAAGTGCCTTTCCTACAGCTAAGAGTGTCGAGCTTCTTTCTTTCCATGGACATGCAGCTTTTGTGATGAAGCAGAAGCTTTTGAGGTGAGGGAGGCTGTTGCTGTGCTTGATCTGCTGGGGATCTTGAACTGAGAAAACAGCCATGAGTTCTTCTAGATGGGAATGGTCACTGATCCCCCTGCAAGCCATGTCCTTCCCACTGGTGCTGCTCCTCCGGCAGCTGTTGGCATCACTTTGTATTCTTGGAGGGTTTTTTGTGTGTGCTTGCTTGGCCACAGCAGGCACAGGTGTGTTTGCTTTCCTACACCTCCTGCTCTCACCAGCACCTCTCTTTTGGGTGCCAGCATGTTGCCTTCCCCACTCGCTGTGTCTGAGTCTTGCAGGTTGCATGGTGTTTTAGGGTGCCTGGACTTGCAGGGGTGGGCAGGAGGAAGACAATGGCATGGCTGTGGGCAGAGGAAGTCCTGGCAGAAACCAGCCATGGGGACTCACTGGTGCATCTCAGGGAAGAAAAGCCAATCCCAGGTGGATGAACAGCTTCTTTAACTAAGCCACTGTCTTCACCCTCAAGATTTCAGGTAAAACTGATCCATTGCTTCATGCAAATATATTTACTTGCCTTAACAGAGGAGGAAGCGTCCTCCTGCCAAGTCACAGGTTCCAAAGCACTTTGGCATCTCCAGAAAACAAATAACCATGAGCTTGCTTTTTTTCGGGCCAAGGCACAGTTTGCATCGTGGCGTGCAAGGTGAGCGCACAAACCAGAGCTGCTGTCTAGGTCTGGGCTGCCTTTGGGCTGAAATGATTTGATTTTGAAGCTGTGGATGGTACTGCAGAAGAGATGAAGGAAAAACAGCACTGGAGAACTTGAGTGTCTTTGGCCAGACTGAAGTCGGATACGGTTTGTGTTGTAAAATGGGTAATGGGTGAAGATTATTTAAAAAATTCAGAAAACCCTCATTTTTTGCCTATCACTCAGCAAACCTGCAGCCAGGAGGGTCCTTCCTTCCCATGCCCCCTCCCCAGCTTCACCTTGCCCTCAGGGTGCTCTGCCTCTGCAAGAGACAGACAGGGTTGCACACAAATAGCTCGATTACAGATGGTTTATTTTATTCTCTCTTTACAAGCCACACAGCAAGTGGCCTTTGGGCAGCCTGGGGGATTTGGCTTGTGACACAGGACGCTTGGCTTCTGAGCAGGGCAGGGAGCAGCAAGGGGTGCTGGGTGCTTTGAAGTTTGTAGCCGTGCCTTGACTTTCCATAGGGAAACTTCTGAGCTCGTGGATGATCTAAATGCATTGTAATGAGAATAACAAATACTGTCACCAAATGGTTTGAACCAATATTCTAAGTTTGATTATTTCTTTTTAATGAAGATTACACTTCACTGATACGAATTTCCACATATTTGGTATACTTTTAAATATTTGTTTAGTTCTTTTCTGCAAGAGCTCCTCTCTAAAGAGTATTGGTACTCTAAGGTAAGCCCACTGGGTTTATATTTTGCCAGAAGACATAAATTCTTACTCATAAGTTGGTCGTCCTGAATCTTCCAAGGATAGCAAAGATTATCCTGCACAAGTAGGACAAAAAAAAGAATTATATGATTGCAACACAGTGAACAAGAATTGCTTCTGTGTAATATCAAAAGGAGTCATAATTAGACTTTATCGAAACAAGCAAGCAGAAAGAGTGACAACGTGTTCACTATGCGTAAGCAAAAATTATAATCAACCCTACAATAAATTTATAAACCTCATACAGGGTTTAATCCAAGTCTTTTGAAATCTATGGCTCAGATTCTCTTGATAAGGAATAAAGGCAATCATTTGGCATCACAACATAAATCCTGGACTGCAGACCAATTGGTTATCCTCTGGAGGTATTTTACACGCTGTGCTGCAAACCCTCTGCTTAAAATCTGTTCCTATTAACTTCTACCAAGGGGGATGACACTTGCAGTGCCAGTTCCAGAAACACCCACCTACATTTGCCAGAGTCTGTCCTGCTTCTGTGTGCATTTTCTGGACTTGGGGTTCCCTCCATCATTTGTTGTTTTCCAGGGTTCAGAGCAGCCTGAAATGGTGCTGCTTCCAGGTTTCCCATGGCACTGCTTTCTCCCCCTTAGAAACAAGAACCAGGTGTGCATTGGAGGAAACAGCTTCTCTAATGCCTGTTAAACACACGAGCATGCCATAACCGACCCTGGATTAGGTCCATTTTTTCCCAGTTTCATTCTTGGGAAAAATATATTTCCACTCACTGCTGTCACTGCTGAAGGTTTTTGTCCCTAAATTTATCTCTAGGGACACAATGTGCTCTAGAATAAGAGATACGCATGTATTTCTGAAAATCAGAGTTTTTTTCAGGCAAGTTTTTGTTGGCTTTGGGTGGATTTGGCCCCAAGAAGCTGTCCGTGCCACGTGGGTCCCTGCCCTTTATACTTCAGGATTTCCGAGCACTCACGGAGCAGTAAATCTTCTATACACAAAAACTCCACCTGGCTTTCAGCAGGACTTCAGATCTTCTGTTTCCTTCATTTGCTTTTTGTTTAAGCATATTGAAAAAAAAAATATACAAAAACCATAACAAAGCAGCAACTTCTCTAGGACATTTCTGATTTGTGGTGCAGTTGCACTCTCAGGCTGGGCTGGCTGCAGAATGGACTCGTGTCCCCAGAGGTGGCAATCCGCAGTGAGTCAGGCTCCAGCTCTTGGAAGGGACAAGCAATGCCATTGCAAAACAACAACCCCCACCCAAAAGGATTGTTGCCCAGCCAACTTACCCCTCTCCTTTTGAAGCTTTATTTTGATCAGGGCGAGGATGGTGATAGTGATGAAGATCAGTAAAATGAGAGCTGGTAAGACAACCGGGAGCAGGGGTGATTCACCTGATGAGCTGGAATGATGAACCATGGGAATTACATGGGATTTTGATTCAGCTATGAAGTACCTTAATGCAGGCAGTTGTTTTTACACCAAGGAGTTATAAGCTCTGACTGACTCGAAGAGCCAACAGAGTCAAGTAGAGGTGAAATCATTTGATCTGGAGTTTGACTGATGAGAAAGTAATTTTTACAGCTGCCTCTGCTCTACTGTGTGGGGTTTATGCTCCCAGCAGAATGAGCCCCTCCAAAAGCAAAATGAGCTATTGTCATGATACAAATCTACAAGCGAGGTTCATACTCTTTCTTTGCGAGTTGTTGTAGACCCTCACGCTGTTGGAGGGTGTCTATGTGCTGTCTCCTTGCTAAAATGATAAAAATGCTATTAGAGCTCCACAGGCAGCCAGGAAGGGTGCAAAATCTGACCCTTTCTATGAGGGTATGATTTGTGATTGCTAATGTGCTTTCCCCTCCTCTTCCTGGCTGGATGGCCGGGAGATAGGGCTGGGGGTGGTGCTTTTGGTGTACGAGGTGCATGGAAGCCCAGCTCAGGATATTGAACTGGATTTGGGGACTTTGTTGTTTTTCTTCAGTTCTGACTGATCCTGCAGTGTCTGATGCATCTGCACCAGCCATGCAAAGCCCTTCACCTGGCGCTGGGTGGTGGCTGTTGCTGGGATGGAAGGTGTAAGAGCTGCTCACAGCCACCCTGGGTGAAGGGAAACACAAAAGGGAAATCAAGCAGGGAAACCACTTCCACTGGGGTGAGCTGCAGGGCTTGCTGTATAGAAGCACCATGGAATAATTACTGGCCAAAATAGCTCTCAGCCTTTTGATGAACCTTGTCCAAAGATAGCTCCTGATGCAATGCAGAGCACCCAAACACTACCCTGGGTGCTGGCTGCCTAGAAGGACCTGGCTAAAGCGTGCAGAGAAGTAGCAGGTACTGATTCACCAGCGTTATTGCTCAAGCCCAATGTTTCCTAATGTCCTGACTCCACATCGAGCAAAGGAAAACAGACAGGAGCACCTCTATTGACTCTGGCATCTGATCTACAGGAGCAACCAGCACCAGATGATTTAGAGACAAGTTCAAAGACACTCGTTGCAGATGGACATGAGGTAACCCCACCTTCTGCCTTGCTAATTACTGATGGCTCCTATCCGTGTTTTCTACTTGCAGCCTGTGCACAGCCTGCACAGGGCCCTGGGAAACGGGGCAGACAGGTTGTAAACCACTAAATTAGTGCCAAGAGGAAGGTGGCCAAGAACTTACCTCTCGTGATAGGTTTTGCCTGGGGAGGTCACGATGGTGCTGGGGGGGGCAATGGACAACAAGGGGCTGCTGCTCTCAATGTGGTGCCTGGGGGTCACATTGCCTGGGGAGGTCACAATGGTGCTGGGGNTGATGGCTCCTATCCGTGTTTTCTACTTGCAGCCTGTGCACAGCCTGCACAGGGCCCTGGGAAACGGGGCAGACAGGTTGTAAACCACTAAATTAGTGCCAAGAGGAAGGTGGCCAAGAACTTACCTCTCGCGATAGGTTTTGCCTGGGGAGGTCACGATGGTGCTGGGGGGGGCAGTGGGCAGGGGGGGGCTGCTGCTCTCGGTGATGATGCCCATGGTGTACGTCAGGCCCGTGATGCTCCTCTGCGTGGGTGTGCTGTCGGTGGCCAGACTTGATGATAAAGTGGGTTTCACAAGAATGGATGTTCCTGGGTCTTGCCTGCAGCATGTTTCTACAGAGAAAGTGATTTTGAGGCTTGAATATCCACGTTCTATTTACCAAAGATTTAGGCATTTCATCTCGCCTCTCGGCACGAAAAAACATCCAGCACAATACAACCAAACCCAAACTTCTCTATTTTCCTGTGAGTCTTATGTAAAGCAGCTTGGGAGTACTAATGAAAACCCATCAATACTTGGCAAACATTCATATTTTAACCCCACTCCTCCTGTCTTTGCCAGCTGAACAGTGACATGGATCTGTGTATTCACCTGCAGCAGGTTCTGAAATTGCAAGATAACCTTCAGCTTATCTTCAGAGCAAAGCATGTGCCTCTGTGCTGCATTTGCTGGGATCAGGATGTCATCTGCTAGGGGTTTATATTGTAAATAATCAATATTAATTCAAACTAACTAATTTTCCTCTGAAAGCTCAGCTTATATCCCTGCCCCTGAAAACCTTCACCATCACCTCAGTTACTTGCCAATAACTGTGAAGCAAAATGTATAGCTGATGGTTCTCATAACGTTGTAATATTTATGCATGGTATAAAGGAGAGTCTACTTTCCTCATGCCCATGATGAAGGGGTAGGGGAAAGAGTGATTTAGAGAAAGAACAGGAATTTATTGTGACCCAACCTACCCTTCTGGATGCGCAGCTTCACTGAGGACGTGTCCTCCGTGTGCCCGTTTCTAGCCCCGCACCAGTACCATCCGGCATCTTCCTCCCTCAGGTGGCTCATCACCACCGTGTAGGTCCCACGTTCCTGGTCACTGCTGGCTATTTGTATTCGCCCTTTGTAGGACTCATGCACAAACCCATCTGCATCCACGAGCAGCTCGCAGCTCGCTTCCTTCCACCTGCACAAATACTTCTTCTCGTAGTTCCTCATGGGATCATAGTGGCACTTCAGGGTCAGGGAACCTCCGACTGTGCCACTTAGAAATTTGGGTCTCCTGGGAAGGGTGGAGGCTGCAGGTTGGAGAGGACTGCGTTAACCTTTCCTGCTGCTCATCCAGGGCTACAAGGAACCCATGCAGCCCCCAGTGCCCCATCCTACCTGTGGTCACCCGCAGAGCCACCACCCGCGGGCTGTCCCGCCCACTCAGCCTTCCTGTCCCACACTGGTACAGCCCTGAGTCTTCCTCTTTTAAGTCATTTATCAAGATTTTGAAAGCTCCAGAGCTCTCCCGAGGGGTGATGAAGATTCGCCCTTGGTAACTGTTTCCCACATAGCCATCGGTGTCAGCTATGAGGGTGCAGCCAGTTCTCCCCAGCTTGCACCAGAACCTCTTCTTGCCACCTTGGGTGCCCCTGGGTGGGCATAAGATGGTGACAGAGCCACGGAGCTCCCCCCAGACAAGCTCAGTCGGCCCCAGCACATCGGCATCTGTAGGGAGAGAGCACGGCAGGCACCATCCAGCACACAGCCCCCACAAGGCAGGAGAGTTTCTTTTTACAAAGGAAACATTTTCCTTTATAAACAGCTGATTTGGCCAAATCTGGGTACTTTTATCATTGGAAACAGGTAGAAAAAGTCAATATGTGTGCTGATGCTCCCACATCCGGCCCCAGAGCGCTCTCTGTGAGCTGGGATGAAGGTGGAGCAGAGCCTCCCTTCTCCCCTGGCACCATCCTACCTGCCAGCACCGTCAGGTTCAGCCCCACGTAGAGGTCTCTGTTGGTGGTGCCGATGCCGCAGCGGTAAATCCCCGTGTCATTCTTCTTCAGCTCCGTCATCGTCACCATGAAGGTGCCGTTCTGGGGGTCATCCTTGAGGGACACTCGTCCCACATGGTGCTTGGAGGTGTAACCGGTTGTAGAGATGATGGTGTAGCAACCTCCTTTCCCTGCCATTTTGCACCAGTACTTTCGGTCGTGTTTGTTGGCTGGCGTGATGGAGTAGAAGCACTGATGGGTGACCGATCCTCCAACCTCACCTGTCAGGAACCTGGGTCCGTACAAGGTGCTTGAGACTGACTCTTTTGGGGGAAGAAAACAAGAAACAGGAGTGGGTGGTTACTCAGAGATGGCCAGATCCTCACCTGCTGAAAACCAGTATGGCTCCCTTGAGTCTAGGGTTTGATTGCAAGTGGCACCAGTAGGATGTTTGTTTGCCTCAGAAAGTTCAGTGTTTGTTTTGGATGCAGTGTGTTGCCTTCCTTGAGTCCCACATTATCCACTTGAGGATAAGTGATGGCACAGAGCTGCTGCTCCGTGCCATGGCACAAAGGGGGAGACCCATGATGCCCCAAAGCCACATCAGCCCTGAGAGTCCTGCCTGGAGGTCAATGTCAAGGGCAGCACTTCACAACAAACATCTAAGAATAACCTTTGGCATTTGCAAACTCTGCCTGATCTGGCAGCTTCCTTCTCCCTGCAGTGGCACTGCACAAGCAGAAGTGGCCACCTGCGTTGCCAAGTGATGGGGAGCTGGGATTCTCCTCCTCAGCTCTTGCCATGCCTTTGCCAGCTCTGCAGGGAGGGTGGGAGGTTTGCCCTGTTCCTGTTGTGCAGGTGGAGGTGTCTCATGTCCACGTGAGGATTTAGCGTGGGATGTGCGCATGTCCCCAGTTCCAGCTTTGCCTCTTCCCATCAGTGTAAGAGGCTGGAGGGTTGGTTACGTGGTGACTCACCTTGCAGCAGAGCTGCCAAGAGAAGGAGAACCACCATGCCCAGCCTTCAGAAACGTTCGCTCAGCAAACTTCAAAAATCTTGTGTTGGATACAGGATTTAGCTGATGTCTGTGTTATCAAACAGAAGAGAGAGATCGTGGCTGGGATCTGCCATGGCAAACCAGCCCATGACACAGCCTGGCTCAAAGACCAGGCATTTTAAAAAGAAAAAGAGTGTTAATAGTGCTCTGCAGCTCTCACACTCCTGCATGAAACCCTCTGTGTGTGGGTAGGATGGTTACTAGAGGCATTGCTGGTAATGATGGGTCACGGCAGGCAGAGCCAGGGGTCAGTGGTGCTGGTGAAGGACCTGCAGCAGCAGCCATCAGACTTGGCCCTTGGTCCTGCCCAGCGACCTGTGGCATCAAGACATTTCTTTTCTTCTTTTGTTTTCAGCTCGAGAAGCAATAGGAAGCGCTGCAGGAATGCCAAGGTCCTGCAATATCTCCTTGCAATTAATCTTTGAGCCGGCTGTTCACTCTCAGACCTGAACAGAAACAGTGTTTGGGTGTCTGTGCTCCAGATAGGAATCACTTCCTTATTTGAGTTACAAATTGACTGCTGATTACTGCAGTGGTTCATCCTAAAGAGCTTCTACTGCAATTCCTTGCTTGAGGTTTGCACAACCCCCACGGCAGGTGAAACCTCACTAGGCATAACTCACATGGGTTATTTGTCACTTGACAGTTCCTTGGAATCACTTCAAAGCATTCGGGAAATACAAACAAGGAAACAGAAGCTCAATGCCACGGTCAGCCTTAGTCCCACCTGCCATGGTGGGCTGGATGCTCTCTGCTTGTCCCCCCTCCACCCCTTGTGCTGCAGAGGAGTGGGAGATGGGCTCAGCCCTCACACCAGTTGCTGGCTGTGCCTTGCACGCCTGGAATGCCTTGTCACTGGGACAACATGCACCTCCCCCTGCTTTGAGCTCCCAGCTTGCAAGTTCAGCTCCCACCCAGCTCTTGCCCCGCTGATGGGAAGCATGAGATGGGGCAGCAGAAATGCTCTCTTCCCTTTTCTGGTCAGGCTGAAGTGCTGTGGTGGTGCAGCTGGCAGAGCATCCACTTTGGGCAGGTTCCCCTCCATTTTTTCCCCGTGTATGAGGTGGGTGTGTACGTGTGCATCGCTGGTCGACCGTGTCTGCCTGTGCAAAACAGCTCTCTGTGTCCTCAGCAAACACTAAGGGTCAGCCCAGCTCTGTGTAACTTGAGGCTGGGTGGTGGCTTCAACAGAACCTCTGTAGGTTCCTCATTGCAGCTGGACAGAGACCTGACAGGTCGCTTGAAACTGTGCAAAACCTCTTGGTTGGGCTGGTGGCCAGTTAAAAAATGGTGAATTTTATTCAGTGGCGTAATGCCCACCAGTCTGGAGGATTTTAAACAAGGAGGAGCTGACAAGAATGCCCTGGAAGAGCTGCAAGTCCTTATTTATATCTAGAAATCAGGAAAGTTATCACTATGCTGGTTGAATCTTTTCTGATGCACATCACCACAGCTGAGCCAGTGCAATCCCTCTTTTCCTTAGGTTTTTTGGGGCTAGGGACATGGGGAGAAAACCTGGCATGCTGAAAGGAAGGAAGCAGTTGTCAGTTTTGCCAATTGGAAGCCAAAACTTCATCATGTGCTGGCCCAGCTGCTGTGATCCTGATGTGCAGGTGAGCACCTGAACCTCAGCAGAAGTATTTTGGGTTGGCATTAACGTGCTAAATTCTCCCCAGGATCAGCCCAATAACAACAGAGGTGTGAAGTGCCTACAAGCTCCTTGCCTCCTTAGGAGGTGGGGACCTTGTTAGGAGGTGGGGGGCTCGTTAGGAGGTGGGGGCTACGCTTATACATCCACCCAGCTGCAATCTTTTAAGGTCACTTACAACTACTTCACAACCCCCTCACTCACTCCTTTTCCCACTCTGTAACAATAAGCAGCGTGTTAGCAAAGAGCCTCAGAGAGCACCAACAGTGCCTGCCATGAGCACCACGAAGGGCTTTCAAGCTGCCTCTCCTGGGTCCTCCACAGCACCCACTGGTGATGCCTGACTGTGATCTGCAGGTATGAGCTGGTGGCTGATGAAGCCCTGTGAGCAGGTACCTGACCTGTGTTTCAATTTATGGAGTAGATGGAAGCTAACATAAACCACGTTCAGCTAGGTCTTCCCACTCTTGCAGTCTTGTCAGGTTATTGAGCTGCTCTACCTGAGCTCTTCAGCCCATACTGGTGGGCTCTCCAGAGCACTGGTGTAGGAGTGGGAACTCTGTTTCCTATCTGCAGGACAGAGCTGTCAGCTAAACTTTAATCTCATTTAATCTTAGGCTTTAAGCAAGGAAATTTTTTGTTGTTTTGTGTCTCTTTTAAAAACAGCAAATAGGCTTGAAAAAAAAAGGTAAGTTTTTTAAAAAGAGCTAGAATTATAAATTCCAGAAGTGCAGGCTTTGCTGACAAGTAAACCATTTTTAAAAACAGCAAATAGGCTTGAAAAAAAAAGGTAAGTTTTTTAAAAAGAGCTAGAATTATAAATTCCAGAAGTGCAGGCTTTGCTGACAAGTAAACCATGTATAGTTGTTTGGGCTTTTTTTCCTGTTGTTATTTCAGTTTTGTATTGTGAAAATATTTATATGATCAATTTTCTACGCCTGTTTAAACCCCTATCCTGCCACCTGAAGTGCTGCTGCTGAACAGCTGGGCAGAGTCTCTCTGTGTGGGTCTGTGTGAGAACTTACTCTGTCTGCATTATTTTTGTGTGTGTTCTTGGCAAAAAAGCCAATAATTTAACTTGTAGCTTTAAGAAGAAATAAAAAAGGCACGCTACCTTTTAAAAAAAATCACTATCAATGAGTTATACTCATAGGGTATGTAGGGTTAGGGTCATATATGAGTTATACTCATTTATATATACTCATATATAATGAGTTATATATACTCGTTTATTGCTATAGAAATAATAAGTTCAAATTTCAGATCTATGATGTATCATGGGTGAAATCCAGCAAAGTAACTCCTGTAATCATATGAATAGCACTGCACTCCAACCACTACTATTGCAAAATTGAGCAAATTGAGGCTCACCTACCTTAGATTGTGATGCTTCTATTGCTGGAAATTTTCTCCTGCTCTTCCTCCAGTTTGGGTTTGGTTTAAAAAGTGATTTTTGCAGCTTGCAGTTTGGTTGGCTTTTTGTTGGGTTCTTGATGTTTAATTCTTTTTTCAATATATTGATGTCCAGAGTTTAAAAATGGATGCACTAAAAACTTTCTTAAGCTCAAATGTGCATTGCTGAGCAAATTCAAGGTGGACAAAGGCACGAGTGGTAGAGATGCCACCAATGTACTGAATATGGGACCCAAAAATGGTCATTTTTAGCTACCTAATAACATGGGTGACCTCATGAAAGGGGAAAAACAAAAAGTGAAGAGGCCAGGAGCAGAAATTTCAAGAGTTTGAGAGGAATTCCCCAGCTCTGCAGACAACTTGCAGAGTTTTAACACAAAGCAACTATTTCTAATCAATAGTAGTAAAATGCTGTTTGCTGTGAATGGCTTCCAGGCAGAACTTCACATAAAGTAAGAACTCTGTGCATGTTTCCTCCAACTTCTGTAGTTTGAATGAACCTGAATGCTTTATGTAGCTCACACCTGTCTTTTGGTCCCATAATCTTTACAAATACAGGAGAAAAAGATGATTTCTGCTTGAAAATCTGTTATAAATCCCTGTGATGAGGATGGAGCGAGGGATAATGCCCCGCTGCTACAAGTGTTGCTTCACCAAAACCCCTTTTTTTGGTCTGGTCTTTCTTTTCTGGTATGTGGAGGAACAGTTGTATTATTGTGGAGCACTTTGGACTGGTTTTCTTTCAAATAAAAATGATTCATTGAAGAAAAATCTACTTGTGGCCCTTCTGAGAAGCCCCTGGGCTGGTCCCAGCACTCTGCCTATCTCCAGGGTTTGCAGGGTGAGAAACAGCCTGTGGTTCCCAATGCTTATGGGACAGTAGACAGAAATGGCTTTCTTCTGACCCAGTGATATGTTGGCAGGGTCCAAAGGTCTCACTCTTCCCCTCCTTGTGTGCAGGCATGCTTTGAGGAGATTGTATTTTGTCTGAGTCAATCATTGAAGCACTTTGGAATCTCCCCGGATGAGGCTGAATCTCTGTTAAGCAGTATGGTTTTATTTATCGTTATATGATTACTTATATTGCAGTAATTGTTGTTGTTTTGTACCAAACCCATGCAATAAACTTCTCTATATTGGTTAGGCTTCAGCAGAATTAATCTAAGGACAGTTATTACCACATCATTAGCAAAGCAATAGGATTACTCTTGTAGTAGCGTGATAGAATGTGATACACGGAGCTGATGGTGGGAAACCCCTAAGATTGCTCAGTGTCATTTCTCCATGCTGCAAATGTGGCTGAGATGTTCGGTCTGAAAGCCCTGACAAGATCCTGCCGAGCGATGCTGAATGGGAAGCTGATGGTTTGGGGTGTAGCTCCTTCCTTTAGTGCTCAGAGATGACTCTGCCGATCTGTATTCGAGGGCTGAGGAGAAGCAGAACTGATGCCACTTCTGCAGGGCAGAGAGGGGCTTCCAAGGAAGGGAAGGGGTTTGCTGGTGGTTCTTGTCCTTGCCCTCCAGCAAACCTGATCCTGGGGCAAAAGGGGAAATGGGTCTCCAACAGCCCAGTCACCCCAGTGGTCCTCCCCTGGGTGACAGATGGTGAAGCCCAACCCAGCAGTGGTGTCATCACAGGACCCCATGTGATGACACCCGTGGCAGGACAGTGGGGACAGGAAGACCAAGGGACCTGCAGCTGCCCTGGGGAGACCTTGGCTTTGGAGATGCACCAAAGGATCTGGGGACAAACCTGGCTATGGGAAGTGTTCTGTGTGCCCAAAGGTTTTTCTCGTAACTGTTTTATTGCTTCCAGTAAGGCAAAGCCTCTCCACCTCCGCAGCAATGTTAATAATTCATTTTAACTGTAACTAGGTTAATTACCATGTATCCTGCTGTCTCTTCTCTTTTCATAAACTCCCTGCAACGCCTTAGTGCTGGGAAAGGTGAGGTCCCCTCCGCGGGGTGGGCTGGATCCACCCCCCCCCGCCCCTGGGTGCGGGTCGGAGCAGGATGCGGGCACACGGGGCTCGTCCCCGTGCGTGTTGTGCTTTACCTCTGCATCCCCAGCAGCAAACCCCTCGCACCTCCGGGCTCCCGGGGCTGCAACCCCCCCTCAGCTCCCCGGCAGCGGATGTCCCCGCAGTGTCCCCGCTGCAGCCCCGGGCGCGGAGCAGCGGCTCCCGGGCCCGCACTGCCACCCCGTGTCCGTGTCGCCGCCGGTCACCCGCCGCTGGTTGGTGTCCCAGCTCCGTCCACCGCCTCTGCTGTTCACATCTACCTTTTGGGCCCGAGAAAAGGAGCTGTTCTCTGCAGGGCTGCAGGCTTTCCCCCGGAGCAGGCTGGACCTCCTGCCCTGCTGCCCCTGAGCCACCTTCTGCTGGTGTTCTTGTGGATCCATTAGCGGGGGGACACCCAGAAGTCCCCAGGGCAGAGCTGGAAAATGACTCTTCTAAGAGAGTGATGTTGTTTTTCATTAGGATGCCAATTCCAGACCTCTCTGGGTACTGTGTGGGACCTGGCTTCAGCTCTGGATTTCCTTCATGTTATTGAAATGGGCAGAAGCCATGGCTCAGGCAGCAGCGGGCAGAAAAGGGGGAAATAATGAACACATCAGGAAGGGAGGGAAGCCCAGCTAGGCAGGAGGACATCACACAGCTGCACAAAACCTGCAGCCCCCAGGCAGTGAGCTGCCAGGGTCTGGCATCCCCCAGGCTCCTTACGAAAGGTGGTGCATGTGGCTTGGGGTTGCTACGTGCCCCAGCGAGGGCCATAGCCCATGTGCAGAGAGAAAAGAGCAGAATCGCTGCAGAATTGGGAGAAATAGGTAACCCATGCTATGCAGTGACATGTTTTCAGAGGGGACCTCCTGCCTTGGGAGGGAGAGATCAAAGGCAGTGAGAGGCACAGTGGGATTGCTGTCAAACGAGCTCTCCTGAGAGGAGCCAGTCAGGCCAGGTGCTACATCCTGAGTTGCTCTGAAGAGCAATGAGGTGGAAAGTGATTTTGGGTGGAGACAGATCGCCTTTGACAGTCCTGATGTGAAGGGGTAGGAACAAGCAATCTTACTCACAGCAGCACCCTGTGCTGCTTCCTTGCCCATCCAGGCTGGCAACACTCATCCTGGCCTCTGCAGAACATCCCTGGGTGTCCCAAGCCAACCCCAGCTTTTGGAGCAGCGACATCTGGGGACCCCACCTCCTTTAAACCAAAAAAGCAGATACGTTCAGCAGGTTCAGCAGCACTGGAAGCAATGAGGGCCATCTTCTCACATCATCTACAGACAGCTGGGAGCAGCAAGCAGCTGGCAGGGAGGAGGATGGCTCCAGCAGGGAAACAGTGATGGCAACACATGGGAAGGAGGAGTGCCACTGCCTTGCACCTTCTCCTGCTCTGCAGGAGTGTTAGCTTTCAGACAAGTCACAGAATTTGCTCTTCTGGGCTATGCTTGTGATGGAAATCTCTCTTCCTTGCTGTAATGAGCACATGCTGGCTGGGGAATCTCTCTCTTCCCTATGAGCAGTGGGCCAGGGCAGTGCCGGGCATCACGCTGGGACCCACGTGTTTTCCCAGTGCCCGGTTGTCAAGGCTGCTGTGGGCATCTCAGCACAGCTTATCTGTGCTTAGGGGTGTTACAGACACACTGTGCCAACCCCGCTCGCTCTGCGGTGCCCGTCGGAGTTAATGATTAAACTCTCACCAGGGCAGTGCTCTTGGATCCAGCCATAAACCCCTCTGCAAGGAGCAACGGGGACCTGTTCTGTCTCTTACTGGACTGCAAAGTTAAAGGGTATTTGGAAGCAAAGAGCAGCTGAGATCTCGGGGAGGCAGGAGGGTACTCACACCCCTGCCCCACTGAGCCTGAGCCAGCGGCTCACTGAGGCTGAACCAGTGGCAGCTGTGGCAGAGCCAGAGGGTTTTAATGAATGAGGAGCAGGAATGAGGAACGTTGGATCTAGATTGGTTTTAAGATAGCAGGAAAATTTGCATCGCTGGCAAGTACAGCAAAGCAAACCCGGAGCAGGAAAACCCTGGTGGTTTGAACACAGCGGGAGTCGGCAGTAAAAGTCTGCAATGGCTTTGGTGGAGTTCGTCTGTGCTGTCTGGCTTCTCTGTGCCTGCAGGTCGTTAGTTCTCCAGTGCTAAGCACCACGCAGATGGGAGCAGCAGTGACAAGGTTTGGGGGTATGGCTGCCTTTTTCCTTTTAAAATTCCATTAGAAACAAAGAACAGGGGGAAAAAGGTAATGGAGAGAAACAAGGGGTGTATTGTGTCAAATCTGCACTACTTTGTCCTGGGAATGGATGGGTGTAACCCAGGCCACCCCTGGTGCTGACCTGAGCAGAGCTCATTCACCTGAGGACACCTCCTGCACAGTCACATTTTAACACCGTGGGATGTGAGCAGGGAACAGGCAGGTCCTCAGCTACTGATTATTGCCCAGACCCTGCTGGGTTGTAGTTAAAAACCCTTGGACATCATCTCCCACAGAGTTGAAGTGACCCTGGGTCTCACACCCTGGGTTTGATGTTCTCCAGCTGGAGATGTCTCAGGCCAGCAGTAACCAATCCACCTCCCCTGCGGGGACCTCCTGCAGGACCCCAGCCCTAAGGCTCCCTGCTGACACCCACACTGAAGGTGCTGCACAGGGACAAACTCTCTTATTAAGACAAGCAATTTCTCCTGGAGTCTGTGACCCAATACAGATGTTCTTTGATATCACCTGAATTTAACAAACCACTTCACCTGAATTTGATCTTCGTAATGAAAGATAAGTGCAAGAATGCTTGTAATTGGGATAGTAGGTCTTGTCAGGCTCATGTAGACATGGAAATGATATGTCTGAGCAAGGTTGGGACTAATAGTTAAGCAGGAGATGAATACTCCATGCAAAATGCAAAGCTGAGTGTTTTCTTTGGGTCTTTTCTAACATTGTTGCACCACGTAAACACAGTCTGTATAATCTACATTAAGGCAGTGAGGGTGAATTTACCAACTCTTCAGGTTGTTTGTGAAATAATATGGTATCTCTTCATGGCTGTTTTTTTTTTGTGGGGTCTGCTGTGTCCTCGTCTGGCCGCCCACCACCTTTTTCCCCTTTTAAAAGAAGGTTCATCACCCTGCTCAGGCTCCTGCCAGTCTGTGAACTGGGGCTGTTTTGGGTGCTCCTACATCAGGTGATGGTGGGGAGCTTGGCTCATTGCTGGAGACTCTGCTGATGGGTGGTGTGGGCTGGGACATGGTTTTTCTCCGGGTGTAGCCTTTCAAGTGCAAACAAGAGAGCACAGTATAAATGACAGAGGAGAGGAAGGTGCAAGGTGAAGCTCTGAGGGAAGGGATCAGCCCTCTGAAGCCAGGTCTTGTGTGGTTTGATGGTGCTTTTTCAGCCACATGCTCCTCTCCTCTGAGCACTCACTGCTGATTCCAGCATCATGCTACTTAATGCCCTGTCTCACTGCACACCACTTGTGTAACGTAGATAGATACGTGACTATTGCTGTCTCACCTTGTTTATCCAGTGAGACGGGAGGAGGAAAGCTTTGAAGTCTCTCAAAACATTTATTTTTGGCCTGAAACAGAACGTTAACTTCTCTTAAAAACAGATTGTTTTGGAAACAAAGGGCTCTTTTCCAGTCCTTGAATTACTTAGTCAAAACCAGGGAGTCCTACAGTGTAAAACACATCGGGCACCAAAGCCAAGCTTTGATTAGATTTCCTAGCAGAAACCTTGCTCCCACAGGTTGTTTATTAAGCTGAGATGGGGTGGAGTGATGCTCATTAGCAGGAGTTGTGTGCCGGGACTAGGTGATGTGGAATGGAAACAAGAGAGAATAAATTAAAACAACAGCACAGGCAGGGGATCGGGATCATTCCTCTGGGAATGAACTCCAGCTCTCTGCCTTTCCACGGGGTGAGCTGCTGCTGCTGGGTCCCTGGGCTGAATCACTCAGGCTGGGCAAGCCCTGTTCCAAAAGCAGGCGTTGCTGTTTAATCCTGCAAGCAAAATCTGACATTTCACAGGCTGGCTGTGTTTGCAGCCATTGGGCACGAAGGTGGTTGTCCCCTCGGGCTGTGTGGCTCCTGGGCTGGGACCTTATGCAAGAGCAGAGCTGTGATGCTGCTTGGTGCCACCCTGGGTCCAGCCCTGCTGCTGGTGGAATAGATTCTGCTCCCCAGCTCCAAGGGGGCTTTTTGCAGTGTCAGGGAGTGGTTTCTTAAAACCACGCCATGTTTTCTGCCTCTTGCTTCAGCCAGGATGGTCCCAGTCCTTGGACTCCAGGCTTGGACTGGGGCTTGAGCTGGGGCAGTTTATAACTTCCCAGGCTCCTTCTGGCATTTGGAGCCAATGCACCTGCAGCAACTTGCTGAGTTTTTGGTCAGCCCTGAGCCCATGTGGCTTCTTCTAGTTCCCTCCCTGATGTACAGTTCTGTGTTGCTGTTGCCAGCCTAAAACTCATTTAGCTAATTGCTTAACAAGCATCTCCCTGCTTCTATGAGCTGTAGCGAATCAGACACCATTCACTTGGGTTCTTTATGTGGGTCAGTCCTATTCTCTGCACACCTTTACTGTGGGGGGGTTTGTGGGATGATGCAGCTCTCGCAGAAGGATGCCCTGCCCTTCTTTCTGTGCAAAACCAAAGCCCCACTGATGCCTGTTGGGAGAGGAATTAGGAGCCTGGCTCTGGGTTTTGTCAGGATGAGCCTGTTTAGTATTCACAGCACTACCTTTAAAAGCTGATCATACTGCAAGGTCAGCGATGAAAACAGCTGACTGCAACTTTATCTTAATGATACAAGCAGTTAATTAACAGCAGTAAATTGTTTAGTGCAACTGCCTCCACAGGTCAGCCCCTCTCTCTAAAGGAAGCCTAGGTTAGGTTAGAAATTAAATTGCCTGTTAGGAGCAAAACCGCTTGCTTTAACAGCAGAGGCTCTCCTAAACATCCAGCACTGAGAGCCAGGGTTGCAGGAAAGATTTTTGTAGTGAAGACACCAAAATGCTGCTTTTGAGCTGAGCTGTTAGTGTGGCTTTTCAGCTCACACGGCTGCTGTGGGAGGTGGTGCAGGTCAGAAGGGATTGTCCTGTGTCACCCATCCCAGTCTGGCAGTGCCGTGGCTGACTTTGCAGCTGCTTATTGTACTGGAAGCACTTGCCCAAAGTCCTGGCTCATGTGGCTCCTGGGTTGCAGGAAGCCCAAGTGTCTGGGTCAGTCCTCAGTGTTTGCAATTCCTGGCTGCTGCCTGGGATACTCGCTCCTCAACTCAAGACATACTAAAGGTTGAAACTCATTATTTAGCTTACCAGAGCTCCGACTGAACACAAGAGTAACTCTGTAATACACAGTCCTTTTGTGCCCATACACAAGTTTATTACAGGAATAAACCAGCTTTGTTATGGAGGGTGCACAGAGCAGAGGTTAACAGCTTCAGCTGGGTCTGAAAGATGCCAGGAGAGTTTGAAAAGGAGCGAGATGGTGGTGCCTCAGGTTTGCTTCTCTGGTTCCATCACCAACAGACGATCTGTTGCTTCTTAACCATTGCTTCATGGCTGTGTGTGTCTCTTACATTTAAGTGCTGTACCCAGGTTGTCGGGTCTGGATGTGAGGGAGGCAGTGGGAGTGGTGCTGATCCCCCCTGGTGCCCATCAGCCTGGCAGTTGGGTACGTGGCAGTTGTGGCTTTTCAGAGGCACTTGCATGGGGTAGGTGAGTGCTCAAGCCTTGGATAAAGCTAACAAAACCCCATAAAATCCATAAGAAGCAGCAGAGTCCTGAAGTTCCTCCCAGAGAGGCTTTATCCCCTTTCCAAATAAGCCAAACCCCCAGTTCCACGGCTTCCCCACTGCAATGAATCTATAAAAGCATTAAAGACCTTGTAGGAGGATATGCCCCATCCACATGCTGAGTGATGCTTTATATAAATAGCTCATATACACTTGCTATATACAAGATATTATGTACATGAGGTGTTCCTTTATTTGGCCTGAAGCTCTAAACACCTCTCGTTACCCCCTCCCAAGATGCTGGGTCAGGAGGTCCCAGCAGAAGATGCTTCTGGTTGTGCTACCCGAGGAAAGGCAATGAAGGCACCTGGATCTGGGGTGTAAAGCCCTTTCCCAGCAGCCCCACCACCCGCAGAGCTATTCCTTCAGCAGACCCAGCTTCTTCAGGGCCTCTCGCCGGTTCTCATCGGTCGCGCCCTTGGGGGTGATCTTCACGCTGACGCAGGAGCGGGAGGGCCTGGGGAAGCTGGGCAGTGGGTGGGATCTCCGCTTGCTGCTCTTCTCCTGCTCCACCTGTCCGGCCTCTTTCAGATCTGCAAAGTCCTTCCCTGTCCCCAGGGATGCCCCCCGGGGGCGGCTGCTCCTGAGGAAGCTCGGGGCGAGCCGCTCGATGAAGGACATCTTGCCCAGGGAGCTGCTGGTCTTGACGCTCTGCTCCTTGGTGCTGGCCATGTAGCTGCCCAGCCCCACGCCGGAGCGCTCCAGGGTGTTGGATTTGAAGTTCATCTGCCGGATACCTGGCACCAACCTCTCTGCTGCCTCACAGCGTGCCTCTGGCTCCCCAGGGACAGGGAATGGCATCTCCCTTGATTGGGAATGCATTGTAGGTTGAAGGTGGGTTCTGGGCTCCTTCCTGTTCTGTGACAGTCCAAGCTTCTCCAGTGCCTCCTGATGGGCTTTCTCCCTTTCCTTGGGGTTGAGGTGCCCCAGATTTGCCTTTTCAGCAGCAGCAGTGTCACTGGCAGAGCTAGGTTGAGAGCTGGCTGAGGATGGAGGTGGCACTTTTACCTTCTGGCCAGGCTCTGTGGCAAGTGGCACTGGGCTGGTTTTGCTGGTTTTCAGGATAATATTTGGTGGCAATTTCCGTGGCTTGGGTGCAGTTGGAGGCCCGCGCTTGGCATCAGGGTCCTGAGGGGCCTCTTCCAATGTGGATTTCTCTGGTTGGCCCCACGAAGTCCAAGTCTTGGTCTCCGTGGCCATTTCTCTCTTGCCATCTGAGCGGTTGCTGCGTGACCACTCATGGCTCACCAGGTCATCCTGGAAGGGATCCGGAGGCTGGATAATCAAAGATTCCAGGGACTTCACCTGGCTTCTTGCACTGGCTTGATCAAGCCTGTCTTCCTTGGCCATCTCCTGGGAAGATTTACCTACTGGCACTGGGTCCTCCACTGTATGGACAGTCACTTTGCTGTCAGAAGCTCTGTTTGCTCTTGGTGTGTTTGCTCCAGTGATGCTGCTTGGAAGGCTGTAGTAGCCTGGGTTTGGAACTGCTGCTGAGGCCGAGCTTGGGAAGATGGAGATGCTCTTACCATTCATCTGCTCCGCTGCACGCTGCTGCCCTACGCTTGGAGGGGGAGCCCCATTTTCCAAATCTAGGCAAAGAGAGATGGGAAGTCACATACGGTCCTGCAGGTGGACACAGGACACCTTCCTGGTTGCAGAACACACTTGTTCATGCCTGCTATGCCAGTGCAGCCATGGCAGAGTGCTGGCACCCAGGGAGTTTACCTGCACCCCAGCTATACACTGCCACTGCTACAGCAGTCAAAGCACGCGTTGGGTGAGGAGCCTTGGTACTGTGTCAGCCTGTCCAGAGCACGAGCAAAGCTGCTCTGCCTGCAGTTCTGCTGACCTTGCCCATCACTGCCAGCAGCTCCTGTACCTGAGAACTGGGAAAATGCAGTCGGTGCCCTCCCCATCTCACTGCCTGCAGCCTCCACTGAGTCCCAAAACCAAGCTTCCACATGCCTAAAACTTGGGCAGGGCTCCTTCCTTGCCTGCTGAGGAATGTACCCCAGCCAGGAGGTCCCTTCTCAAACAAGGCTGGAGCTCGAGTTTCCAGCTTACCCTGGGGCACGGAGTCTCTTTTGGGCCAGGTCTGCTTGGAGGGCTCCGTGTAGTCGGTCTCGTCAGTAGAGACTCCACTGTCTGCTTCTGCGTCCAGCGAGCCGATGGTTTCTTCTAAGAACATCAAACACTCCTTCTCCTCCACGGATAAGTAGTCATAACTGTTATCACTCTGGAAAAGAACAAAACCAGTATAGGTAGGAGGCAGAGGTGTAGTGTTATTCACAGCCCTGGCAGTTAAGAGGAGACCTGTGACAGCTCCGGGCCAGGAGAGCTGGCCAGTGGCTATTCAGAATTGGTACTTACAGCTACAGAAACTAAACAGCTTCTTATTAAAAAAAGATTTTTTTAAAAAAAATATATACCTAAGGACACTTTTATATTACCCTATTATGAGCATCAGAAGATAGGTTATTTTTAACTTAAACTTGGCCTCTAATTTTAGTTCTTTAGGTTGCTTTGACACATGAGCAGATGGGTACACGAGAGGGCTGTAGGTACAGGCATCTGCACTCATCAGCAATGCTGGATCTTAGAATCACAGAATTCTAGGGTTGGAAGGGACCTCGAAGGATCATCTAGTCCAACCCCCCTGCCAGAGCAGGTCTAAATATCATAAGCTTGTCTAAATATCATAAATACTGAAGGCTTATCTGCAGGTGGTGGTCCCTCTCCTTGTTCTTCTCTCCATAGCCCAGCTTTGAAAGGAGTACAGCAAGATTGTGTTTAGTATTTGTTATATTTCGAGTCCCATGAGATGGGATTGCTGTGGAAGTGCCAGGTTACAAGGTGACCCAAGAAACATATCCTGAGAAAACCAAAGTGCAGGAAAGGATGGAGTGTGCATCAGATCAACAAGCACGGAGGAAGAATTGTCCCAGGTGGAGTTGTTTGGCAGAGACATCTATCCAAATCTTGTACCGTGCAATATTGCAACCAGTTTTTCCATCCCTAATAAATTTCGGAGGGTTTGGTTCTGGTTTGCAATATATCATATGGAAAACCTGTTCAGGACTGAGCACTGCGCTTCCACATATCAATTATGCTCCAAGTCAGACAGGATGTAATTAGCCCATCAATCTTGGAATCAGTGTTTGGAGACAAACAAGCTTTATGGAGAGATAGTGAAAAATTACACATCTACACCCATGGTCCAAACTCATCTCGGCCTTAACTAGGGAATTAATCTCTTGTCAGCTGGGAGGAGCAGGGCTTGCTGTCTCTTCCAGGTGAAGTCACCCTTGTTGGAGCCAGTCTGACCCAGTTATCCAACTGGTCTAATCCCTCAGTGGAGCTCTCTGGGCTCCTCCTGCCCCATGCCTGCCTGCACTATCTGCATCTTGGGGCAGCGCAGGAGCTGCTGGGCTCTCGGTATCATTTCCCAGAGGAGACCTCGTGAGAGTGAAGGCTCCTGATCTCTGCCACACGTGGCAGGACAGAAAGTCTGGGAGTGATTTGGGGCAGGAATTGATTTGGTTCTTGTGCTGTATCAGGGCCCATGGGTGCTTCTGCAGCATGGAGGGACACCAGTTTCAAGCAGGGATCTGGCCAAAATCCTTCTTCAGCTGCCAAGAGGGGCGAGTTGAGCCCCTGCCATGCCCGGCCTGGGCACATTGGGGTTACTTACACGCTGCGAGTGGTTGGAGGCCGTGCTGACCATGCTGTCACAGCTGCCAGAGTTGCAGCCAGCCATCCCCAGCCCCAGCTCCTTCCTAGGCATATCACAGGCTGCCGCGGCGTCCGGCACGGGGGCAATATCCCGGCTGAAGCGGAAGAAAGGAGAGGCGTTAAGCTGCGAGGCAAGCACGCTGGCTCAGCTGGGCAAGGGCAGGAGGGCTGTGAAGCTGCTGGATGGATCCAGGAGAAGGAGCAGCTGAGCTTTCTTAAAGCATCCTTGGAACTGAAGTTTGCCGCAAAAAGGGTAAGATCTGGACCACCTACCCCCATGACCACCTTGTGTTTGGGGTTATCTGTCACCATGGAGGGGGGGATAAGGTGGTTCCTGAGCAAAGGAAAAAGCTGTAAGCCCAGCTCAGCCTCAGAGCTCGGCAGCAGTGACTCTGTCCCAGTGCAAGCCCCAGCACAGCTCTGCCTGGTGGGACTTCTGCTTTCCTCCACACCCAATGCTGCAGCTCTGCAGCTGATGGGCTCTCAACCTTCGAAACATGCTGACCCAAAATGCTGCTGGTTGTCACAGCTTTGCTCTGCCGGGAGCTTCCTCATGGCAAGGAGCTTCCTCTGCCACCCTTCCTTGGGGGCCACGGGGGTGGAGGTGTCTCTGGACCTCCAGGGCACGCCTGGGTGTGTTTGGGCACACACCTGCCATAGCTTGCAGAGAGCGGGGCAGCACAGGAGCTGTGCCCAGGCTGCTGCTGTGGCTCCAGCCACCCCAGGAGGGTTGCAAGCAGCACCCCAAGTGCTCGTGAGAGTGCATCCCTGCTCCTCATCTGGATGCAGCCCATGCCTGGGGGGTGTCAGGCAGAGGGTACCTGCTCAGGAGGGCTCTGCTGCCCGTGGGGAGAGGCTGCGCAGCCCACAGAAGGAATCATGACTTATGGATGTAAAGCATTAAGCTTCCAAATTGTACTGACACCACCAAATGCGTGGTGCAGAGGAGCCCTGGGCTGCAGAGGCCAACAAGAGCAGCAAAACAAACACCTCCAACACACCCAGACCCACGCACGAGGACTTGCTCATCGGCAGACAGAGGAGCCCTTTGTGCTGTAACCTGGCCGTGGCACGGGAACACACTGCTGCTTTTTTCCTTGTAGCAGGATCAGGGAATTAGATCCAGTGATAAGTGAGCAGAACCGGCTGCTTGTTCAGAGTGTTAGACCCTGAAAGAATTCCTTTGTAATTGGGATATGCCACAAAAATCAGATTTCAACACCCACGCTCTGACAGATCCAATCCTTCCATGCAGGAGAAGTTTAATATTTCAGTCTCAGCTTTGCATTATTTACTGCTTGAATTACATTTCAGTAAGTGGTGGGTTTGGAGCAGCAATACCCTGGATTCTTTGCATTTGGATAACTTTATAGCCAGAGCTTTTAGTTGTTAGGAGCAGAGACACCAGGTTTGGGGGTTTTAAGGCTCCTGCAAGCCACACGGCTTTGCTGAGCACCCCAGTATTTGCAACAGGAAATAGGAATCTAATTTTAAGGAGCAAGATACTACCCCTTCTTGGCTAGGATTGCTGCAATGCCCCTCACTGCCTCCTGCCCTGCCACAGACACTCCTGGGGAAGTGAAAATCTTGCTCAAACTTGATGCCCACAGCTGGAGCAGCCGGTTGGAGCCAGCGACTGGTGTGCAAGCCCCCAGGCTCTAATTAGGGCTTTCGACTGAGCTAATTTCTCCATGAGGATGCCCACTACCACCAGCCCGTCGGAAGAAATAATTTACTCTTGTTCAAAGAGCGTTTGCAGAAACATAAAGCAGCTGCCAAGGCTTTGGCAGACACCGAGCCCCAGCTCGTGAGGAGGCAAAGTTCAGCCCAGAGCTCGGCGGACGCTGGAGGGGATCTATGCAGAAACAAAAAGTTCATTTTCCTGCCCAGTAGTTCTCTGATGCGATTATGGCTCTATAACACGTTCATCCGACTTGGGGAAAGAGGAAAAAGGAGTGCTGAAAAAATCCCAGGTTTTTATGATTCAGAAGGATTTGAGAGTTCCTTCCTTGTGCTGAATAACATGGCAGTTCAGCCACGAACGAAAAGTGTGACTGAGCATTTAAATTACAAGACGTGGCACTTGAAGAGCTGCTTTTCAATGCTGTGTATATCTTCCACCTCAAAAAATGCTTTTAGAAGCAGCTATTTTTTATTTAAAAGAAAAAGCCTGTTCATGCAGCTTTGGTGACAGCTACCATAACTGTCCTTATAAACACCAGAGAGGTGCTGGGTAGCAATTAATGCTAATTGCTTTATATGGAGAGGCTACTTTCTTTTAAGCCCAGTACAAGCACTCTGATGGCTCTCCAGCAGTGTTTTGAACCTCAGTTTTTGCTGTCTGAGGCAGAACAGCTGTACCCCCTTGGCCTCAGACAGCAAAGGACTTCATCCTGCCTGGCTCGAGCCACCATGCAGAGCCAACCACTGCTTGCAGGTACTGTCCCAGCAGTTCCTGCTCTGCAGCAGCACAGCAGGATGGATCCCCCAGGGTGAAAGGAGACCATGGCATCAGATCTATAGTTCCTCCCATCTAAACAGGTAAATCAAGTGCTCGTAGCCCTTGCCTGAGCTGTTTGCTGTGCTGAGCACAAGTTTTCCCAGCCTCTGCGCCGGTCTCCCCAGCTTTCCTCCCGCTACCACCTCCAAACCACCTCGTCCATTTTTGCTGCTGCCACCTCCACCACTTTCCCCTTCCCAAGCAAAGCATGTCCAGAGCCCCACAGGTGCCTGGAGCCCCACGTCCCCCCAGGCAGAGCCACTCAGCCCTTTGCCCACAGCCCCTTCAGCAGGAAAAGGACAGAAAGCAAAGAATGAGAAGGAATAGAAATTATTATATATTTTTGTTCTTTTTTTACCAGGACATTGGTTGTTTCAAGCTGCCCAAATCCTTGTCCCAGCCGTGCCTATCCCAGGACTTCTTTGCTTTTCTGGGCTGACCAAACAGAGCCAAGTTACACATTAACTCACCTTGCTGGCAGAGATAAGGCGTGCGGGTGCTCGACGGGTGGGTGCTGGCAGGTGAACCCCAGCCCTTCACCTGCAGCCGGGATGAGAGGAGCTCACCTCGCCCCCATGCAAGGTTGGTTACTGCTCTGGGCTGGCGTCGCAGCTCAGCCCAGCCCCTAAAGCACCTTCGTGTCCTGACCTGGAGCAGCTGTGTCCCTTCTTGCCGTGCTCTCCCCCAGCAGTGCCCCAGCAGCTTTGCTCTGAGCCACCGCAGTGCAGGCAGCGGCGCAGCTGCAGAGGCGCTGGCTGCAGCAGCACCCAGTGCTCGGTACCACCCAGCTCACTCACTTCCCTGCTCCACGGGTGTCCTCTGATGTCCTCGGCACGGGTTTCGCCGGAGACTCCCTAATCCTCAGCCTGTTCTGCTGCATAGCTGCTCGCTGACAAGCGGAGCGGCCGAATGCGCAGCCCTGACCAAGCTGTGCCTTTCCACGTAGTAATTAAATTAAGTGCTCTGGTGGGTGTTTGCACCGTGTGCTGCTGAAGGCATTACCCCACAACAGGTTTATTCTCTTTGGTGGCTTTCTGCAGGAGGTCCCTCAGCTCCAGGCAGGACCTGGTTCCTTCTCAGCCCTAAACACACAGATCGTCACCAGAACAGGTACATACTTGCATAGCACCAGAGCCCAAAAGTTTGCTGCCTGCTACAAGGAGATTCTTGTAAAGACAGGTAAAAAGCTGTTTGAGAAAGGAAGCTTCACCACTAAGCTGTATTTGCACCTCAGAGGAGGGGATGCCCAGGTTGGGTGTGCTCTGGGGCTGGTTCTGCACATCCTGCCCTTCACCCATCCTGGCATCGCTCCCTGCAGGCATTGAGCCCCTCTGTGGGTTCACTCCCCGCCTCTCTAATGCTGTAAATTCTTTCTTCTTTGCTGGGGAGCTTGAAGTTGAGTCCTAGAGCCTGTGTAATGACCCTGAGGTGCCCACCACACTCCTCTTCCCCTCAGCCGCCCTCCTCACCCACACTGACACCTTCCCTGAAAATTTCAGCATCCCCTTCCCTTCAGCATCGCCCCCTGCGAGGGTGAGGGTACCATCTCTGCTGCCTCTTTCCAGGGGAAGGTAAAGAAGAGCCCAGTTATTCCATCTGCAGCACTGGGTGACCCCGAGCCCCAGCAGCACCCGACCTGCCCAAGTGGTGCTGCAGAAGCAGCTGAAGTAACTGCAGTGACTTGTTATCACCCCAACTTTGGGCTCTCCTATTAAAATTACAGCTTTTTGCTCAGCTAAACAATGCTTAGCCCCCCACAGACAGAGGGCATAGACTTGTGTCTGCTCTGCAAGGTGCTCCTCACCGGATAACTGTAACTATCCAAGCAGAAACCCTGTCCAGATCTCATACAGCCACCAGATTAATTCTTGTTTTCATGCTTCAATTATTTTATTTTTTCTCTTTTTTTTAAGAAAAAGGCCGTGTTGCAATGTGTGTTCCCTGCTGCACAGAACAGGGAAGCGGAAACACCGGTTATTTAAAGCCATGAGGATGGAGAGAAAGGCGAGGAGCCAGGAAGCACAGAGGTTCCCCCAGTGCTGCCGAGGCCCAGCTGTGCACTGGTACCCAGAGGAACGTGTGCTGTGAAGAACAACTCGAGAGCAGAGGCTTGGGGAGCACAGGTAAGGGGTGCAGATGGTGGATTTTGGAAGCAGCAGCCCCAGCTCTCACCTGAACATCGCAACATTAACCGGGGTCGTGCTGGATGGTGCAGCAATTTAGGTTCATGCTGGTTTTGCCAAGGTGCACTTAGTTCTGAGCCTGCTTTAAGAGAGGGAGCAAATCAAACCCAGAGCTGTTTTCGTATTGCAAAGAGTGTGAATGAGCCACGGCTCCAGGATGGGGCATCCATGTCCAGAGAGCACCATGCTGATAGCAGGAGGGTTTAAATCCCTGTGATAATCCAGGTAGAGCTTGCTGCCTGCAGGGCTCTGTGTAGGTCAGGAGAATGTCATGATCCATTAAGAGAAGTCTTGAGTTTCTCTGAATCAGATGCTCAGAAACAACCTGTTCTTTTTCCACGTTCCTCTTCCTCCAATGAATATAAATAGCTCCAACCCAAAATAAAGCGTGATTTCATATATACGGCACGAAGTGTATGCAAGTCATCAAATGATGCAGAGAAAACTGCACACGGCCGTGAAAGGACTTTGGCATGTTAACAGACCCGTTGTGCCTCGCCCTGTTCATAAACAAAAGGACAAAAATTAGTCAGTCCTGGCCCTGAAGGAAGCTCAGCCACGCGGCATCACCGATAAGGTACCCGTTGACGTAACGATGTTTATTTGACTTGGTTGGACCCTGTTGGACACTTTCCTCAGACCAAATTGTACGTATAGCCTGACACATCAGTGATGAAAAATGCTAGGTAGGTAATTCTTAGTGTTACAAAGCAGTTTGGAGAAATAATGAAATCCTAATCTGTCTGTGAGCTGAGTGAGGAACCCTATTTATTATCCCTGTTTTACTGAAAAGGGGTAGAGAAGCGAGGTGGTCTGTTCCCATAGCCTGGTTAGCATTAACTCTCCAGCAGCAATGAGGAGTCAGCTCTCAGGGTATAACACAGTTCCCCAAGGCTTTAATTAAAAATAATAGACAAGGACACTGCAATCTTGCACAGCCTAATTTTGTTACCGCCCCTATTGCATCCTTTGTTACAGAAACCATTCTGGTGCTCAGGCTCGGAGGAGGGGAAAACAATACTGATTTCAGCCAATTTGGGGTAATTTTACTCTGCCCAGTCCAGAGCAGAGCAGAGCCTGCCCTGATGGGTGCACAGTTTGATCTAAAATGCAGGCAGATGTTTAATGTGTATGATAAAGAGCTGTAATTTTCAAAATAGCAAGCAGAAAGTTTCTTGCACCTCTTATTAAAGAGTTTCCCTGCCCAGGAGAGGTTTGCGGGGCTCACCCATGGGGGTTGGTGCTGCTGGGGCTGTGGGCAGGGGCTCTGCCAAAGGCAGATGCTTCAGTGGGTGTGTGTCAGGCTGATTCCATCCCACATAACAAGATGTTCCTTTTCTCTGTCATCTCATACATAAGTTTATCCAGAACTAAGGAATTAAGTTTGCCCTTACTACTGATTTACTCCCAGGACCGGTCTTTCAGGCAGTGAAGTAGATACATGTGCTACCCAAATCCTCCTAAAGTCTGTCTGCTTACTAATTTATATATTTGAATGCACAAAACATTCTGGAGGTACAAAAAACTCTCTTTACAATTGTTCTTCTTGATACCTGGCTCTAATTACACAGAGGAAATATTTTACTATCAAAAAAATGGTGATTGTTGAGTGAGTTGAAAGGTTGTGTGTCCCTATCCCGCCATGACTGTCTCTTAGTCAAGGAAAAAGGGAATGAGACAGGGGGAAAGCTGATGGTAACTGCTCAAAGGCTGCACAGTGTAGGAGAGGCACTGGGAGCAGCACAAACCTGAAATTCAGGCACTGAGCGAGTGCGCGCGCATCGGTCGCGTTTATCAGCAATTTTGCAACTCTGGGCATGTGTTTAGGGAGGTTTGTTATACTGACTGATCCGTGCTGGTGATACACACGCCAGGATGCTGTGCCACAGCATCACCCCCATAACTATGGCTTTTAAAAACCTCGTACTGTGAGGACAGCACACGGGAAAGCCCTTGCTCAACACAAACTCGGAGAAGCTGATACCACCAGGAGACATGTACCTCTTCATACAATAGAACATGTGTGGAGAGACCACACGAGCAGTGTGTTGGGCTCTTTAATTAAGGAGGAATTTAGTGGTGGTGAAACTGGCACCAGGAAACCAGAATTCTTGAATTCAAGATCCAGAATGGCACAGATTGGTAAAACTGTACCAATAACCCAGCTCTTAGTAAGCACACCTCTGAGGTAACAATTTCAACTCCAGAGCCCAGCTGGGGACTGCTCTGTGTGCTGAGGTGTTCAGCAAGGAATTTAATGCTTATTTTAAATGGGAATAAGAGTAATGGTGGGGACACGAGCCAGGATCTCACAGCCTTTATGTGCAGGTGACACTTCCCTGCCTGTACCTAAGCCAGTGTCCTACAACTCCTTTGTTCCAAACCAGCTGTAACTAACATCGTGCTGCACAATTAATAACAGTCCAATGTAAGTTGTCCCAGTGATGCTCTGATGTTCATTCTGCTCATACCAGGATGCCACTTTTGTGATACTTCTGTAGGTCTATCGTTAAGGGCAGGCAAATGCTGGTAAAAAGATGTTTTTTCAAAAAAACCCCTAACATTTAGAAAAAAGAGAGTTTTACCTTAAATATATCAATATCTTATTGTAAATAATGTTGATGCTTCCTGCTTGGGAGAATTTAGGAGAATCACGTAAGGTTTTCTGACCATCAATAAGAGTTTGTCAGTGTGTAACAGCACCAGTTTTTACAAAGATGAATGACAGCACTTCAGTTCACATTTTTAACCAAAGAGATTTTATTTTCTAGGCAACGGAAGAGAACATCCAAGCAGTGATACTGACACATTTCCCTCAAACAGAACCGATCCTCTGTTAGCAGATTTCCAATGCAAACATAAGACAGCAAAGCTAAACACTCTGGATTAAATAAAGCTAATTTTAAAAATACTGCAACTGAGAAATACCGAAAAAAAAAATAATAATTTTAACACACTTTCAGAAATCCACCCAGGATACAAAGCTAAAATCTAAGTGTTGCTCCCCAAAGTCAATGCATTTGCAAACATGGCAGACAATAAATATGAATCTTCCACTTCTGTTCTAAAGACACCCAAAGGCAGCCACCTGAGGTAGGTACGATGGCAGTTTTGTGGATGGCAAATGGTGAGGATGAGCTCGAGGTGTCTTCCCCGCATCGCTGTGAAGCTGAGCACACACCTTCGGATGGACAGGCTCTGTCTCATGCCTAGGCAGCATTTCATCTCAGGTAGTGAGAACACAGTGTAATCTTCAAGTTCCTTTGAACTGTCAGGTATTTCTTTAGGTTTATAAGCTTCTAGAGGCCTGGTTTTAATGCTGGATTTTGCCTGGGTTTGGTTTTTTTTCTAATGATAGGCTGAAAGCAAAGTGGGGTTTAACACTGGAAGCTAAGTGGCTTTCTCTAGGAAGCTCCCAGCAGTGCTGATGTGTATTTTAATACTGAATTAAAAAGAAACCTGGTCCACGGTGCTCTTGGTGATTCTCTTCTTTGTACTTAATTATTCATGCTTCAATTAGCAAAGCACTTATGTAATTATGTTCCTTCTTCAATAAGACCTTCCTGTATTTCAGGGTCCAACTGGGAGCCTCTGCTGAGAATTTCAGTGAGATGTGCTTTCTTCTAAAGAAGTTTTTGGTGCACCAGGAGTTTCGCCCCATGCTGTAAGGAACGGAGGCCTTGGCAACGAGATCTTGGGTTCTGCTTGGAAAGTGGGTTTATTTCTGCCTCAGTCCGAAGATGCACGTTCTGGCTCCCCATTTGTGAAAGTGCAAGGAAGGTAACTCAAACCAGAGTAACAGAAGAATAGCAGGCAAGAATATTTTAAAATTCAGGCATTTCAAAGAAAAAAATAAAATAAAATCCCCTTTCAGTAATATGCACCTTTACAGCACCTTTTAAAAGACCTCAAAAGCATTTACTGCTCAGCCTCACGACCCTGCTGTGAGGTTAAGATACATTAAACCCATCTCAACTTCCCTGATTCTGAACAGCACGAGAAGTAGGGCAGTTCACGCAGCTTATTTTGCCCTGAACATTAAACTGCACCCTTCATTATCAGAATTAAAGTCTTGCTACTGAACAGTCATCGGTGACAAATCAAACCCGTTAAGGCAGAATGCAGATGAAGAAACTTCAAGCCTCCTTTCTGGGTTATAGCACTTTGTCCTACAAAGGGCAACACTTTTTACCAGCAAAGAGTGAGAACTATACCTTAAAGTGCTAATTTACAGTATTTGGAATCTTAGTAACACTGTGGCCATGAGATCGGCTACACCCAAGTAAAGTCTGCTTAAATGTGTTTAACAGATGCAAATTAAGTTACTTCCCTAACTACTGTATTTCCCTCTTGCCATCATCTCAGATACTATTATGAAGAAGAACCCAAAGTATTTCAAGAAACATGCCTACCTTCTGATGCAGTGTAAACACTGCGGGGGGGGGTGTGTGTGTGTGATAGTTATTTTTCAAGCAACTAAGAACTACCTATGGAGGATTAGTAAGTTTATTCAACACTTAAGCATCTACTCGTTAATTTAAAGAAGGCTATCTTAAAGCTTAGAGGCCATTTCTTTCTCTAAAGACAAACAATACAGTCTACTTCTGATGGTAACGCAGCACAGGGCAGCTCTGGAGATCCTCTTTCCATTACAAATCGTGCACACAATGAGCAGCTTCCCCTGCAAGAACTGCTTGTACGTGCAACTCTTAGTGTAAGTAATGCTGATACATGTGTTTCCCAGAGCACTGGAACAGGCTGCCCAGAGAGGTTGTGGAGTCTCCTTGGCTGGAGACATTCAAAACCTGCCTGGATGCCATTCCTGTGTGATGGACTCTAGGTGACCCTGCTCTGGCAGGGGGGTTGGACTGGATGATCTTTCGAGGTCCCTTCCAACCCCTAGGATTCTGTGATTTAATTTAATTACCCTGAAAACATAATAGAGATTAATTCACAGAATCACACAGAATTCTAATTCAGCAACTTGGAGGCTAGATCTTACTCTAGTGTTGAACAAGCCTGGCTTTGTCTGGCTGCTCAGATCACGTACACAAAGAGGAGATTATTTCAGAGACCGAGTTTTAGTTGCCAGTGTATTCCACCACCCGAGGGAGTAGGAACTCACATGCCAGAAGAGTGAGAAGATACCTATTTCTGATCCGTAACAAACCTGTGCGTCTTGGCCATCGTTGAGTTACTATGCTTTTCAAGCTCTGTGAATGGAATTTTTACGATTACATACAGCTTATCTGGAATCCCAGAATCCCATTCTGGATTGGTGAGGTAGTCGATGTACCCATCCTCATGCAGATGTCACACCTCGCCGAAGTTGGTGTGTCCTGTCTCCTTGGCGTGTTCTCTGGCCTCCACCTGCCCGGTCAGTCCCTTCTGGCACACCATGCACCGCAGCGTGAAGCGGTTCACGTCGGTGAACTGTCTCTTCCTCCTGGCTTCATCTGCCAGCTCCAACGCTTGAGCGAGAACGATATCATCAGTCGTGGAGAAAATGGTCTGGGGGGGAATGTCCGAGTCGGGGATCTTACGCTCGAGTGGATCATAATGAATCCCATCATAGATTAGAAGGACCCTCTTCGTGTAGCCGGCGTCTTCCCCGAAACGGTCGATCCTGACGGTCTGTGTGTCCACCACGCAGATTTCACACTGGTAAAACTTGGATAAAATGGACACTTCGATGGCTCCTCCCCAAGTCTCCTCTCTCCTGATCCAGTCACAATACTCCCTGTTGGTTTTCCCTAGCACTGCCTCGCAGTAGGACTCGGGATCGCTTGCTACTATCTGGCCTATGAGGCTGCGCATCTCCGGAGCGCACCCGGGGTCGTAAACACCTCCCTCCACCACGTAGTAGATGCTGGTGAAGAGACAGGAGTTATCAGCTGGGACAACCCTCCTGGCCAGCACTGGCATGGCCTCCCGGACCGTGCTGGACATCGTTCTCTTGGCGACGACGGGTGAGTCCGTCCCGGGTCTGGACGTGTCCTCTTCGACGATCAGGGTGTCACCTGCAACACAGGGGAGGGAGGAGTGAGCTGGGATCCAAGGATGCTGCTCCCGGAGCAGAACGCCGCGCTCGGGAAGGGCCGCGCTCGGGAAGGGAAGGGTCGTGCCCGCCTGCCCCAGCGGGTCACAGGGTGCCTTGGGAAGGGTTTTCCTCATGGAATGCAGCTCCCAGGGCTCGCACCGCCACTCGCCGACCGGCCCCGGGCTCTCACCTGCCCCCGCACCCCGGCGCGCAGAGTCCCTCGGGACCGGGTGCTGACAGCCAGCCCGGGGAGGAGGAACCGAGGAGGGGCGTGATGGCCCACAGCCTCCTCTAATGAAGGGAATCGCTGCCGGCGGGACCCGCCCCCCGGCCCTCACCCGAGTGGATGCCGAGGTCCCCGAGCCGCCGCTCGCCGTCGCTCAGGTCCAGGCTGCGCGGCGGGAAGCCGAGCAGGAGGCGCTGTGCCGGGGCGGGCACGCCGGTGAGGGCGGCCAGGGCAGCCTGCATGTCGCGGAGGCGGGAGTGGGCCGTGAGCCCGGGCAGCG
>VZRW01004581.1:19728-59534 GCA_013398125.1 Aegotheles bennettii | reverse complement strand
GGGTGCCCTGGTCCCGGTTCCCAAGCCGGTCCCGCGGTCCCTTCCCACTCCCCCCCTCTTATTTCTGCCCCCTCCCCGAGTCTGTGCCCCCACCTGAGCTGCTTTTCCCCAAATCCTCCTCATTCCCGGGCGTTTTCTGCTCTCCCTTCACCTGTCCCCGAGCGAACGGGACCATTTTGTTAAAAGCATCTTTCTCGTGTCCTTGACAGCTCCTCCTGGTCAGTAAATATTTTTACTGCCAAAAGCTGGGTATCAGCCCCATTAGGCACCGCTCCTGAGCCGCATCATTAGCTGCTGCCCTGGAGACCGCAGCATGGCCCAGCCATAGGGATTAATTAGCTGCAAGGACATGACAACGAGCCCGTTAGGAGATGTATGATGACCATCTGTCCATCGGGGAGATGGGGCCTTGGGCTGGGGCTTTGCTGTAAGACTTTTTTGGACCAACCCAGCTCCCAGCTGCTGGGCGATGCTGATGCTGCCGGGTTGGATTTTTTGCAGCATGGGCTTCCTACATGACCAACTCCCCAACGCTGATCGTGATGATTGGCCTGCCCGCCCGTGGCAAGACCTACGTGTCCAAGAAGCTCACCCGCTACCTCAACTGGATCGGGGTGCCCACCAAAGGTGCGTGGGGTGGGCGATGGCTCAGCCCGAAAGCACCGTGAGCTCTGTCTGCAGTGCCATCAGTCTCACGTGCTCCTCTCTTGTGTGTCAAGTGTTTAATTTAGGGGTGTATCGCCGTGAAGCGGTGAAGTCCTACAAGTCCTATGACTTCTTCAGGCACGATAACAAAGAAGCCATGGAGATCCGCAAGTAAGTTGGCGTTGGGGAGCAGGACCCACCTGCAGTCGTCTGGTTAGTGTCAGCCCTTGAGGAGCAAAACACAGCGTTCAATGCCCACGAAACCAGAGGAGGAGGTGGCACAGGCTGTGCAGGGATCCTGTGCCCGGGAGGTTTGTCTCAGGGGCTGTGAATGCCTGACCATGGAGCAGGTTATGGGTACAGAGGCTTTATGTTCTCTGCAGAACCTCCAGGGCTTTTGGAGGGATGCAGGGATGGGTGTTCCGTGGGCGGGGGGAGAAGGTGTTTCAGCAGCTCATGTCAGCCCTGACAATGCCTGTTTCTGTCCTGCAGACGATGTGCTTTGGTGGCTCTCGAGGACGTGAAGGCTTATCTCCTGGAGGAGTGTGGGCAGATAGCTGTAAGACTTTTTTGGACCAACCATGGTTTTCCATCTGGGTAGTTCAAAGCTGCCCTGGGGCATTTGGGAACCTGATTGTAATCTCAAATGATTTGAGGCTGGTTTGAAAACTTTAGGTAAATTTACTCATTGCTACTTATTTGTTTTCTGGTAGGTGTTTGATGCAACCAACACAACTCGGGAAAGACGGGACCTGATCTTAAATTTTGCTAAAGAAAATGCTTTCAAGGTAGAGCTTCTGTTTGATGTGCAGCAGGGTTTGCTGCACCAAGGGGCCTCGCTGCTCCCTAGGGCAGGACCTGGCGTCTCCTGAGTCAGGGCAGAGTTCTGGACTCTGAAACATGCCTCCTTGCCTTCTTTGTAGGTGTTTTTTGTGGAGTCTGTCTGTGACGATCCAGAAGTCATCGCTGCCAATATCCTGGTACGTGCCATGTTCTCCAGGCTCGGCTGCTCGGTGCAAGGTCACTGCCTGCAGTAGCTCACAGCAGTGCCTGCAAATGCCTTTGCACTTGTGTTTCACCATGGCAGTAAGCAGCTGAGGATTGCAGGTTTATAAAAGCTAAAGCTGGCAGTTAGTTACATGAGAATGTGGAAATCAAACGAAGCTGAGAAATGTTTGACCTTGAAGCGTGTGTTTTTGTCGAGGCAAGGCAGGCAGCGAGTGGCTTGCAGGGACAGTGAGCAGCGAGCCAGCTGTGTCTGTGGTGGGGCCAAGCACTCCAGTGCCCTCAGAGTTGCCCTTGTTTCCTCTCCAGGAGCAGGTTTTACGACAGGGCAGCTTTAAACAATGCTCACTTGTTTCAAAAGGGAAGAATGATGTTATTCAGTGTTGCTTTTTGCTCTGAGGTTGCTTAACTCACAAAGCATCGCTGTCTGTTGATCAGGAGGTGAAAGTTTCCAGCCCTGACTACCCAGAGAGAAACAGGGAGAATGTGATGGATGATTTCCTGAAGAGGATTGAGTGCTACAAGGTCACTTACCAGCCTCTTGATCCCGATGTCTATGACAAGTAAGCAGAGCCCTGGGGTGCATTTGTCCTTTCACACGTGAGCTGCGTTGCTTTGTCGCTGCTGTTCTCTGGCTCAGGATGCTGCAAGGCGTCTGCTGCAGCCTCTGCTCCCCCAAAGCACGATTGCTCATGTGGAGGTGATGTCCTGGGGTCCCAAGTGATTTTGGAAGGATTTTTCTCAGTGTAATGCAGCTCCTTGTTTAAGCACGGCAGTTCAGGGTCTCTTCTGTCTGCTGGAGTGACCCGGTGGTAGTGCTGATGCCTTTACTAGAGGATAAGTAGCTAGATTACACCCGCAGATGCACATGCTTCATTTTTAAAACCAGTCGTGTGGGTGTTCTTATTTTATGTTGACTCCAGAGATCTTTCCTTCATTAAAGTGATCAATGTGGGACAGCGGTTCCTAGTAAACAGAGTCCAAGATTACATCCAGAGTAAAATCGTCTATTACCTAATGAACATTCATGTCCAGCCGCGTACCATCTACCTTTGCCGACATGGTGAGAGTGAATATAACCTTGTTGGCAAGATTGGTGGGGATTCTGGTCTGTCACCACGTGGGAAGCAGGTACGTGTTTGGCAGCACCTGGGTTGCTGTATTTGTAAAGCGTTGTGTGACCAGGGGCAGAGCTGGGCTCTGCAGCCGCCTCCTGCGAGGGGCAGCCCTGCAGCTGGACCTTGCCGCGACAGCCACAGCCCTTGAAATGTTGCTTGTAATGGTGGTGGTGGCTTCTGCTCCCCCCTGACCTCCCCTGACGTTTTTCCCCCAGTTTGCTCAGGCGCTGAAGAAGTTCATTGAGGAGCAGGAAATTGTTGATCTGAAGGTGTGGACAAGCCAGCTGAAAAGGACGATCCAGACGGCCGAGTCCCTGGGGGTCACCTATGAGCAGTGGAAGATCCTCAACGAGATCGATGCTGTGAGTGCAATGCCAGTGGAAGCCTTTAGCTTTTCTAGATCATGCTTAAAAACAAATTAATCATGATAAACTTGGCTGTGTCCTGTTTGTTTATAACCATGTCCATACATGATGTGCTCAAGCCATCACCGTGAGGTTTAGGATGGTTTGGGTCAGGGCTGGAGCTGCCAGACCTTGCTGGGACCATACCCAGCTGGTGTGGAGCAAGACAAGAACATTGAACACCTCAGGTATTTGTCACACCATTGTGGGTGGACAAAGGTCACTGCTCCTGCTCTGGTTCTTCCTCTTCAGTGCGCAGATGCTGAGTGTGCAGCTGTGCCAGATGTGATACCTAAAGCTTTGGTCACGTAAAGGGTTTGCTGATCTCAGCCACTCGCTTTTTGTGTGTCGTTGGACCTCTGTTGAAACTCCGTGTGTTGTAACAAGGTGTCCTTCCCTCTCAGGGGGTGTGTGAAGAAATGACCTATGCAGAAATTGAGGCCAAGTATCCGGAGGAGTTTGCCTTGAGGGATCAAGAGAAATATCTGTATCGCTATCCTGGAGGAGAGGTGAAGACCCTTAAGAAATAACAATAAGATACAGTATACATAAACCAAATATTTATGTGTAGAATTAAAGGAGTTTACTGAATTTGAACTTTTTCTGACAATATTTGTACGAGGAACTGAAAACATTAGGATCCCCAGTTCTCTCTTAGAGGAAAGGTTTATTGATTTCCTTTATCGGGGTGTGCAAATCAATCATATTAATGAGCCTGTTGATGCTCCCCTCTGATCTGGAGGAGTTTCTGCATCGTGCCCATTTGGCCGAGGCCTGAACTGTCTCTATAAAAAAACATCTTGGAAAAAAAAATGGTTGTGGGTGTGGTATGAAGTCATTCCTGGTTTTACTTCACAGCCTTGCTGAAATGTATAATTTACTATTTTATTTGTTTTTCTTGCTGCACTCATTAGGAGTTACCAGTAATCTGAATCCTCCTGTCATCTAAGGGTTGCTTACATTAAATTCACCTTCTGTTGTTTGTTTTTTTTTCCTCTATTTACCGGATCATCCATAACTTCTGCATTTTGAGATTTGAACTGATACTTTTCTGAGTGTGAAGCTGTGCTAATTGCTACTTCTGCTTTAAGCTTCTGTTTACAAAACTCCGTGAAAAATTCCTGGTTTGTTTTTCAGTCCTACCAGGACTTGGTCCAGCGCCTGGAGCCAGTAATTATGGAACTAGAACGGCAAGGCAACGTCCTCGTCATCTCCCACCAGGCGGTTATGAGGTGCCTCTTGGCTTATTTTCTTGACAAGAATGCAGGTACAAAAATAAACGTATGATGCTAGGGGCTGGCTTCTCTCACCGCTTCCTTTGCAGAGCTTTTTGGGAGGGTGGCTTGTAATTACTGTTTTGATTTTTCACAACGGAAGAGGTGCTTAAAAAAGGAAAAAAAAAAAGAAGGAAACATTTTGCAATAAGTTAACCATTGCATTTCAGAGCAAGAAGCTTTTTTGCAAGATGTGCAGATGTGTGCGCTGCTGGTTTTCTGCTCAGCTCTTGTTTTTGGAGCAGTTTCCTACAGTAGCATTTGTTTAATCTCCAGGGGATTGTTTTTTAGTGTAAAGAAAAAGCTTTCTGGTGCATCAGTAGCTGGTGAAGGGTTGGCCATAGTGCTGCATCTCAGTGAGGTGCTGATTCCTTGCATGGCGTGCTGGGCTGGAAGTGAGTTGCAGTCTGCTGCAAGCTCCTTTATGAAGCCCCAGTGGGCGGTACTGGAGGTTAATAAAACTTTTAATAAAGTTTGAAATAAAAGTTGCTTGGGTCTGTGTCAGCTCTTGCTGTGGTGCCTTCCCACCCATGTGCTGCTGGGGGGGTTTCCGTGGTTGGCGATGGTGGGGACAGCCCCGTCCTGCTGCCCTGGGGTGGTGGTGGTGGTGGGGTCTGGGGGGCTGCAGCACTCGCTGCCTGTGCATGGGGTGATTGGCATCTGATATTTGCTGGGGGAAGGGTGCCTGTAACGCCTGCCTCTGCCCTAGATGAGCTGCCCTACCTGCGCTGCCCCCTCCACACCATCCTCAAGCTCACTCCCGTCGCCTACGGTAAATAATATCTTTATTTATTCTTTCCCCCCCCATTTATGTGTGTGTGTGTCTGATGCCAGTTTGCATCCGTGTGTGGCAGCAACTGGCCTTGCTGTGCATGTTTTTAATGTATATTAAAATACAGTACTGGAGAGTGGGAAGGTTTTGAGGGACACTGGGTGTGTGGGTGCGGGAGATGTTTTCCTGTGGCCTCTCTTAAACCAGTGGTGATTGTGGATTTCACCAGTTGATGAAGCCTTTTTGTGCCTCCATGCTTGGATTTGGCTCTGGGGTGCAGTGAGTTAAAAATGGCTTTTCTGTGCACACCTGTGGTCCACATAACATGGGGCTGCACTGCTGCAGTGAAGGTCAAAGCAGTTAAAGTGTAAAATTCGATTAATAGGATGAACTGTTTATTTATGAGCTGTTTTATTGTTAAAAAATAAATAAAAATTTAAGCCTGCTCACTTTCCATGTTGTTTTTAATTTAAAAAAAATAATAAAATGGTTACTTAATAAATTACCCTTCCTCATATAAACTTCTCTTTCTTTTTTGGTAAAGGTTGTAAAGTGGAGACGATCACCCTGAATGTGGAAGCAGTGAACACCCACCGTGACAAACCCTCTCTGAACTCAGTAAGTCTGGCTGCACAGCTCTGGCTTTTTCCCTTCTCAGAAAGAAACACCTCAACTGAAACACTCTCAAATATCTGCTAGAAATGACCGTTTGCTTTCAGTGACCAGAAAGACTTGCTGCCGAAATAATCCCCCAAAGCAGAATGAATTAATTGTAAACTGAATTAATGTGCTTCCCAGGCTAAAAAAGGGGAATTTTTTGAGCTGTTCTAGGAAGCAAAATGGGCAAATTTAGAACGTACATTTTAAATTCCAGCTCTTGTTCTCAGTTTTCAGTGGAGTATTTGTTGCTGATGCTCATTTGCATTAATTGTGATAACTTTGAAAAGGCTTTCCAAGATGTCTAAAGTGAATTTTCCTCAGGGTCTTGATGAGCTTTCTCTTTCTAAAGCTGCCGTTGGGGTAGGGCTGGGCTCTGGGGTGGGCTCGTGGTGCCTCTCAGCAGCCTTTGCTGCCCTGTGCTGGTGTTTTTCCCTCGTCTCTGAAGATTTCCTGTGTTTTTTACAAGTATTGGGTGCAGAGCAAGAGGGTGGTGTTCCTAAACTTTCTACATACCAGAGCTGGAGGAGATGGGTCTGATTTATCTCCCTGGCACTGGGCATCTTCCAGCAGCACTGGAAACATTGCCTAGTTTTACTGGTGCAATCCTATCTCTCCCATGACTTGAATAACTGTGCAGCCATCCACCTTGTTCAGCAAAGCACATGCCCACGTGCTGGATCCGTGGCAGTTGCTGCTATTTCAGGTGCTGGCTTTCACAGGCGCAGACTTGCGGGGACCGAGGTGTCAGGGAGCGCAGGCGAGCGATGCCCTGCAATTAACTGCCCCAATTAAAGAGCACAGACCAACTCTCCACTCTTCCCAGCTCACGGCAAATCCAAGTCCATCACAATTTTAAGGTTTTTTTTTTTTTTGGTACATTTAGGCTTTCAGCTGCTTCATTTTATTTTACAAAGAGCTGCTGGCTGGTTGCCAGCAGTTATTTTTGTGACCCAGTCCCTGTGCTCTGAGGGACCAGAAACAAGGGCTGGAGAACTGGAGCTGGAGGGTTTGTGGAGCTAAATCCCACTGACTGCAAAATGAGGATAATTCTGCCAGGTTTTTTTTGTGGATGGTGCCGTTCTGGTGGTTTTCCAGTCGGGCATTTATCGCTTTGTGATGCTGCATTGAAATCACTGCTGCCCATTCGGAGGAGTCAGAGGCTTTTTTTGTTCTTTGCTTTACTTGGGCAACGTGGCTGCTTTGGGGGAGAAAAAAATCAAAAAGAAGGGGAAGTTTTCTATTTGCTTATTGATTTATTTTTTTTCCCCCTCGAAGTTGATTGCGGGGAGGAAAAATAAATAAATGAAAAATTAAAACAAAACCCAAACAAAGCCACCTAAGCAAAAAAAATCCCCAAGGGGAGTAAAACTGCTAAAAAGGCAGAGTTTTTCAATGGACTCTGAGCCAGATTAGCCAGCAGAGCAGGTCGTTCCCCAGCACTGGTGCTCGGCCAGGGAGGGTGCGGAGTGGCCGTGCCGGGAGCTTGGGGTGCCTGTTGGGGTGGGGATGGATGCCAGAGCTGTGTGCTGGTGCACGATGTGGTTTTAAACTGTGGTGTTCCCCCTTTTCGTTCCTTGTGAAACCCTCCGTCTGGGATCAGCACAACCTTCCTGCTGGCCAAACCCCTGTAAGGATGAGAAGAAACAGCTTTACGCCGCGGGCCAGCGTGGACACAGTAAAGCGCCCACGACATTACAGCGTTGGGAGCAAACCTCTCAACCTGCTGGGACCTTTCCCGGCCCTGGAAGCTCGAGATGGAGCCGACCAGCTGCAGCTGCAAGTCGGTGTCCAGGTGGTACCTTCCCTATGCTCCCCCTCCCCAGCATCGCCCGTGGTTCTTGGGGGTCCTCTCTGAAACACAGACCTTGATCACCACCTCTGTTCCCACATGAAGGACATTCCAGATTAGACTCAAATCAAAAAGAAAAAAGAAACCCCACAAAACCTCCCCAAAACCCAAAATTTACCCCTTGAAACTAGAATTGTGATGCCGGAGGCTTTCAAAGATCAGGCTCCATGCAGGCGAGTTCCCATCAGTGCTGTAGGGTGGTGGTAGGGTGGCCAGTTCTGGGTAATATCCTGCTTTCCAGCCCAAACCTGATTGGAAAGAGTTACAAATACAAATGCCCTCTTTGTCCTAATTTGATGCTGCAGGTAGGTGTTGCTCTAGCCCCAGAGTGACTGGGTAGGAAAGCTCTGCACCCGTGACCTTGTTGGTGCCCGTTGCCCTGCAGATCCTGGTGTTGGCAGCTTGTTGAGCAAAGCTTGGGCTCTTTGGGTGCACAAATTAAAGCAGTTTGGGTGTTGGTGCTTGGCGTTTCTTTTAGCACAGAAGCACGTAGGTCCTCATCAGTGCTGGATGTGCAGCTCTGTTGGTTTCTTTGCTCATTTCAAGTTGTTGCTCTGCTAAATGAGTTTTCTGGGCTCTGTGCTGCTGCCTGTCAGCCGAGGTGGAGAGGAGATGTGGGGTCTTGGCTGGGCTCCTCATGAAGAGACAGCCATTGTTACCAAAGCTGTTTAATTTTGGATCCTTCAGAGGTTGATGTTCTCCAAGCTATTCAGTGAGCCCAGCTTCCCATTCTCCTCCTCCCCATCAGCAGTGGAAGTGGTCAGGGAAACAGAAGGGGGCAATGCAGCAGGGGTGAATGCTGCTGGTGTTACCATACTCAATGAAGACCATGAGGCTGAGACATCCCCAAAATCCTGGGGCTCTGGTGTGAACTGAACCAGCCCCAGGTCTTCATTTGTGGGTGTCTGCAGCTGGGCAGCCCCAGGATGGGGGTCCCCACCCTGACTGCTCCCTGTTGGCAGTTGTACCCTTTGCAATGGTGATGCTGAAGCACTGATGGCTCTGAAGGGGCACTTGGAAACCCAGGCAGGAGGGAATTGTGAGGTCCTGAGATGAGCAGCAGTGGTGGAGGTGGCCGGGTGCCCTGTACCAGCTCTGCCGTGAGCTCCCCAACATGACATCTTTGGAGTTGCTTTGCTCCTTTGCTTGTTTGCTTTGCTGCTTTACTCTTTAATTACTCTTTAATCTCCTCTAAAATGCACTACGAGCTATCCTGTGCTCTTTCTTTTTCCTTTGCAGCCTCCAGGGGGAAATGCTTGCCTGTGAGTACCGCTGCGAGCAGCTTGTATGTGCTCTCTTTCGGGTTAGTAAGTAGGACTTCTCCTGGTGAATGTTGCATGGAAACTACTCCGGGGGAAGGCAAATGTGTGGAGCAGAAGGAAGCCTTTTGCTGTGTGATAACCCGTCACTGAGGGGTTGAATGTCCTCCAGGGGCTCCAGCTGGGGCATTGTGCTCGTGCTGCCTGCCTGCAGGAGTGTTTCACCCCGGGTTTGCTCCGTCCCTGCACCAGGATGTGGGAGTGCTCACACTGAGCCTCAGCTTGTCCTGAGCAGGTCCCACCTATGTCCCCTCTCTGCTGGGGAGCAGCTGGGTGGATGAACCTCTCTGTGCTGGTGGCAGTCGTCACCAAGTCCTCACCGTCACATCCCTTTGGAGGCATCTTGGGATGGGGGTGAAGAGGGCAGGGTTCTTCCTCCCACCCTGAGGGGGAACGTGTCTTTGTCTGTCCCCCTCTGCAGGGAGCCAGGAGCCGTTGTCACCTGTGAGACCTTGCCTTCCCTCTCAGCCTCTGAGTGAGGAGCTCAGAGAAGACCTGGGCCAGCGATGCCCTCGCTTCGCCGTGCTCCTGCCAGCCCCGAGGCCTGGCCCTGGGTCCCTGCTGGGCTGGTGGCTTTGGCAGACCCTGCTGCAACCCTCGCTTGGCTGACCGGGTGTTTCGCTGATGTGTTTTTGTCTTGTAAAAGCAGTTTGCCATCCCAGGGCCCTGCCTGCAGCCTGGCTGTGTCACCCCGCGGGTCCCTGCGTGGGGCTGTGGGACGGCTCTCAGCTCTGCTCCCCCCTTGCCTCTGCCTTGGGGCTTCGGGCAAATCCTCTTGCTCCTGGAGTCACGGGGAGAGCTGGGCTTGGTGTGGAGGAGGTCAGGCAGCTCCCAGCTGTGGGGTGCTGGGGTTCAGTGGTGGGTGGGGGCTCGCTCTGTCCCGCTGCAGCAGGGTGGTCCCCGCAGCCCTGGGGCACGGGGAAGGCACAACTCCTGCCTCTGCCCAGGGAGTGCTCCTCCAGGCCTGTGAAACTCCTGCCTGAATGTATCTGGCCCTTTGGATGTGCAGTTTTTGACTTTAATTGCACTTTGTCCTTGAAGTGAAGCTCCAACAACGCTCCCAGTGCAACTCCTCTTTCCCCATTGCTGCTATTCACGCACACGTCCTGGGACACAAAGGTGTGGGGTTGACCCTAAAGCTGCATGCCTCTGTCTCCTATTCTCTAGTTTCTGACAGCATTTTTAGTGATGCTGTAGAGTTTTTGTACCGATGAAGCCGCAGAAGCGCACAAAGCCTGAGCTGGGCCATGGCTTTGGTGCATCCCCACCATGGGCACGGCTGTCTCGGGAATGCTCCCACCAGGAGCAAAGCAACATGGGCACGATGCTCCTCAAGCAGCCTGACCCTGGGTTTGAGAGGCCTTAATGGTGGAGGTGAGGGGAAAAGGAGACAAGCTGAGCTGGGGGAGCTTGTGATGAATAGGATAAATCATTATTCCTATACTAAATAATACTAATTTAGAGGAAAATTATCCGTAGGCTAAAGATCAAAGCCTTGCCCCGTTGTATTTGCCTTTACTGAGCCGAAAGGAGCTGTGTGTTTAGAAAATCAATGTATATGCCAGCTTTGCAGAATTGCTTCCCTAACGCTGCGCTTCAGGTGTTTTCTTTTTCACTGTGTTTAAACAAACAACAGACTCCAGGCGAGGGTTTGCAGATAAGGGAAGGTAACTTGGTCCAACTTCCTTGTTTCCAGTACAAACCTTCTTCCTTCTTAGTGCTGGTGTTTTGCTTGAGCTATTAGGGGTTATCTCCCTCTGATAATGGTTACTTTTGAAGTTTTATTGTCAGGAAAGCTGTTTAGATATTTATTTTTTTCTAATTGCAAATAGAAAATATGTAGAGTCTGGATTTCCTGACTTGTATTTTAAGTGTTGATGCCTACTGTTAATTGTCAGCAAACTGGCTCCATAGCTGTGCCATTTTTTTATTGCAAAACAGTGCTGGTTTGGTGACAAGACAAATCCTGGCTGTCGGGTTTTAACTTGTGTGATGCTGCATTTGTAAATACGTAATTACATGTACTGACCTGTACTGAGTGTGCTCCTGGAGTCTGTCAGACCCTCAGGGAGGCAATGGAAAGAGTTTTATCAAAACTTTTAACTATTTATTGTGGTTAATATACAATAATGGTTACTGTAATGTTTTTTGTTTGTCCTGGAAGTGTTCTTTCCTATGGGGAAGATAAATAAAAGTGAGTAATCCTGAGTCACCAGCCTGCTTCCTTATTGCCTGGGAGATACCCCAGTAATGCTGGGCTTGCGTGGTCTCGGGCTGAGACTGGGAAACCCTCATGTAGAGAGGGTTAAAGAGGTTTTGAGATGTTAAAGGACGATGCAAAGTGTGAAGCAGCCCATAATTTGCTCTGTTAGCAGTAAATAAGTAAATCCTCAGGTTGTTACTGCCACATAGAACAATTGTGTGGAGCTGGTCGGATGCTCCTGGGCTGCTGCCGAGTGCCTGTGTGTCCATCCCCAGCGCTCTGCTGTTCCCTGCTTTGCCATCTCCTGACTTAACCCGTGTCATAACCTGCACCATTTGTCTCTTGTTTGTAGAGGATGGCTGGTTTAACGGTGTAGAGGTTTGCACTCCCTCCTTGGATTCAGCTGGGATTTCCGTGGCCAGGAGGAGCCCCGCGGATGGGACTCGAGCATCCCTGGAGCACAGTGAGCCGCGCGCCCTTCGGCCAGCGCTCTCCTCTCAAGTGTGTTTGTAGCCTCTCTGTGTCTTTTCTTTCTGAATGCTGAAGTGTCTGTCGATGAAATTGGAGAATACTGATTAGGGAGATTTTTTTTCAACCTGCTTTTAGTCCGTGGGAGCGAACGTATCCCTGGGCTTTCAGGTGCTCAGGTGGCATCTCGAGCCTTTCCTCCTGGTTAGATGGCAAAACCGTGGTGTGTGCCAGGGCTAAATGCTCTCATCCACACTCCCTGAAGCAGCTTTGCTTTGGAAAACACGTTACCAGACCGAATCCCTGAGTTTTGATTTAACTGTTAGCATTTCAGTTTCAATTGTTGTGTTATTTAAGGGAATAAAAGCTCCTGTGCTGGGAGCAGCATAGCTGAATCTGAGCTAATCCTGCTTCAGCTTTGCACTCCGAGCCAAGCCTCATCCTCACACTCCTTTCCCCTGCGTTTTGTGGACACTTTTATCTATTCCAGCAGAAAACTGGAGCATCTCTTTGCTCGGTGTCTAGGAGCCAGGGGGGCTGCGTGTGCAGGCTTTGCAAGAAGCAGGTGGTTTTTACCAGTTGTCTTTTTAACGTACCAAATTTTAGGCCCACGAGTTTTTAACCTTGCCTATGAATAAGCTGTGAATGTTACCAAAGTACAATGCTGCCTTTAATAGAATTTAAGCTGCTTTAGTATTTAGTGTGTAGATGGTGCAGCTCGTGCGATGGTTGTGTGTTACTTAAATACCCCAAATTTAGAGTTTGCTCCCCTGAACCTTGATTTGTCTTTTGCCAAACTCCATTTGACTGCACTCCTGTTCTTGCACTAAGGGCACAATCCTCAGCTGGGGGGAAGAAATGGGCATGAAGCAGGAGGCTGTGCTGGACCTGCTGTTCCCAGGGACTCCGGGATTTGCACAAGCAACTTCTGGGACCCAGGTTTCTTATTTTAAATGTGTAAATAACTGTTGGCCATACCCGCTGTAGGGATCTGTGCTTGAGAAATGTTAATGCCCTGGCTGTGGAGGAGCTCAGCAGCCCCAGAGCCTGAGGTTTTCCTGAGGATTTTGGGCTCAAAACCATTTATTTTTTTTAAACACTCCCAGAGCTTTAATTTGGTAGCGCTGAGATGAAGAGGTCGTGGCAAAGGCCCAGGCTCCTAACCCTAAGCCTTCAGGATTTATGCAGAGCAGATGTGTTTGTATAAAGCAATTGTGCCACGGAGGAGGAAATTCAGAGTGTGAGAAACTGAGTTTTATTGGGTTTGTTCCTTGGGGAGCAGCTTTGCTGCAACCTTCTGCAGGAGCAGCAGCATCATCTGTTCCTTGGTTTTAAATATTACAGAAAAAAGAAGGGAGGGGGAAAAAAAGGTTGAAGGAAGAGAATTCTAGCCTGGTGTGTGGTTATGGTCGCTGTCACTCTGCAGGAATGCTCTGAACGCACAAAACCTGTGGGCTTCTCTCTCATCGGAGAAGGAGTAGGCACGTACGTACTGTAGGATGTTTACACACAATATGCTGTAGTGACTTGCCAAGGAGTGAGTTACAAGTGTACCATTGAGTGGTTAGTGGTTGTAAAGGAGATAAAGTACATATACTTGTACCTGCCAGGATTTGTGAATGTAGCTGCTAATATGTTGGCAGTCATAACTTGTTTTAATCACTGCTAACGATCAGGTCATCAACTGGGGGTCCCTTATTCCCTTACACCGAGTAGGTCCTGGCTTGGGCCAGGGTCTGCTGGGCTGTGGGATGGAGCCTGTCTGCAGAAGGCAGCACTCGTGCCTCGGTGCTTTAATTAAAGCCTAACTAGAGCTTTTCCTCCTGCATGTTGACTTTCAAAAGGTGTAGATACTTGTGTCTAGAGCCGAGCAGCAGCAGATTTGCCATCAGCATCGTTGCCTCAAGGGTGAATTGTACCTGGCATGATGGGTCCCAGGGTCCAGCCAAGCCCTGAGCTCTGGGGGTGGCTGGGCTGGGGCGATGCCAGCGAGCCCATGCATCTTCCCGGTCCCAGACGGGTCCCTGTGCCAGGTATTTCCTTGAAATCACCTGATTGCCTTGGCACCGTGCATGCAAATAGCCCAGAATAAACAACAATTGCACAATGTACATGAGCTGAGGACTAGCAGTGGCTTGTGCTGTTGGTCAGAGCAGAGCTGCTGTCTCGGGCCAGGCAGGCAGAGCTGGGGGGTTTGGAGGTGGGGAAGTGGGCTCAGCACCTCTAGGAGCATCACTCCACGAGTGGGTTTTTTTCTGTATTTCCCTGACTTTCCCTCCATTTCTATCAGCAGAGGTGGTGGTGGCTGCTGTCACCTTCCATGAGCAGTGGCAGGGCCACCTGCAGTGCTGTCCCCGAGCTGCCGTCCAGGGGCTGGTTCCCCATCAGTGTCCTGCTGCTCCTCTGTCCCCCCAAACTCTGGTTGCAAACTGCATCTCTGTTTCGTGTTTGTCGAGGTGATGTTACAAGTCTACTTGCAATTTTGCTCAGTTACTGCTTTCTGATTCTTTTTAGGTTTAAAAGAAAATGTATGTGAACTTGTGCTGTGTGTTGTGTACTCTGTGCATAAATATCCCATGAGCATTTATTTACAATAAAGGGATTTTAAAAAAAGATCTAGTTTCCTCTATTCTTTCCCATTCTTGTTTGCTGTAACTATATTTTGTGCTGGTTTTGTGAGAGAATGGTGAATTCAGGGAGTCTGTGTTTGGAGGAAGGGGGTCTGCAGGGGGGGGCAGGGTAAAAAAGGCCATTGCCAGGTTCTTGCTGGTGATTGAAGCCTGGGTGAAGCTGTGCAGCCAGAGTGCAAGAGGAGCAAATGGTTGACTTCTGCCCAAACTCTTGTTAACTGGACAATGACCCACCAGTGACAGCTGGATTTGGGAAGAGCTTCCAATGAGATGAAGGGCAGCTGGGTGTTCAGCTCAGAGTGTTGCTCCTGGGGACCTCATGTGCTGTGGAGCTCCAGCTGGTGTTGCTTTCATGGGATTAAGTGGAGCTGGCTAAAGAAACCATATTTTGCCTGCTGGCCATAGGCTCTTGAGGTCAGAAGAGGTGGAGATGAGGTCGTGATTGACGTGCCCCAGGGTGAAGCAGTCCCCCATAGTGTGCCCGGGGTCCCTGAGGACCAGCACTGGCCAAGTGCTGTTGCTGTAGGGTGGAACGGGCAGGGTCCTGCTCAACAAGGATCTGTTCAACAAAGAGTTGGCAGCTCCACGCAGAAAACAAACAATTTCAACATCTGCTTGGTTTGCATTCAGTTTTACAATGTTTTGCTTTATGACTTGAACAAATGACTTCCTTCTCGCTCAGAGGAGGAGTTAATGATTTACGGGTCAACTGGCACAACTCTATTTCTGCAGAATTCAAACTTCGAGGCACAAAGCCATATCTCAGCGTGTAGGCGTATTGTAACTCCTCCCTCAGAGCTGTGGTGCCGGGGGCACTGACCGAGGACAATCATTGCTTTGTCTTGCAAGGGCTGAACACACCAGGTCTCTCCATCTCCTGCTGCTGGACCTCCAGGTAAGACAACTACAGAGCTGTGTGGTTTCAGGCAATGTTGCTCTTGGGAACTGGATTGCAGCTTTCTAGCAGCTCTGGCAGGCACCAAGATTTGTAACTTAAATCAAATCAATGCAAGAGCTGTAACAAGGGTTGAAGGAAAGCTGGAAAGGCTCTCGTTTCCAGGGTGAAGGTGTAGACACTTGGAACACGCGTAACGTTGGGAGGGTTCAGGGTCATAAATGGTGAGCCTGGATAACAAGGTTGGAGAGGACTCTTGCTGATCTCTAGAGGTGCCAGGTTAGTCCAAATTGTGCTTAAACTCCAGTTTGTAAAGCAATTTGGTCTCCTGAATGACTTCTGTGCTTTAGAGCTTTACTCCAGTTAGTTATTTGCACAAAATTAATGTATCTTTTTGGTTAGATACTTCTCTCTCTGTGCATGTTGTACATGGGTAGGGGAATGTGGTGACTCCAACAGGATTTCACCCAACTATGAATTCGCTTCCAAGAGATTTGTTACTAAAACAAATTGCTTTACCCATAAAATAAGTTTCAGGGGACTTTTTCCAGAAGACACAGACAAGCTCATGGCCCTGCAGGTGTTCATTTGGCTGGGAAGGACTCTGTTGGCTATGGGGTGGTTTTAAGTCAAACCTGAGAAGCTACAAAGTACCTATGTTATGGCTTGAGTTGAGCTGCTAGGATTTCTTTTTTTCTCTTAATTTTAATTTAAAATTTTAATCAAAAGCTGCATTCTCAAAAATGCAAATGAGACCAGTGGGATAAAACCTATGGGAACTGCTCAACATCTACAATGTCCTGTTAATGTCATGTTTTCATGTCTCTGGGTCTGGTCTGCTGAAACCAGCCTTCTTCACCCCAACCCAGCTCTACCCCAGCAGCTCAGCTCCTCCATGCTGGGTCCCAGTCCCATTGGCTGGAGGAGCCAGCAGAGGAGCTGCTCGGGTCCCGTGCAGATGTCTGCAACAGCTCCTGCAGCTTCTGGTCCCCAGCCCTGACTGTAGGAATGAGACCTGTCTGTGTGAGCTATGGTTAATAGCTGAGTGTAAATACCCCCCCTGCTATTTTTACAGGTACTCGACCTGGAAAAAGAATGTGGTAACTTCTGTGGGATCTCCAGACAGGAATAAAGATGCCAGCTTTGGAGCCAGGGAGGCAGAGGGATCGCACCACTGTCCTTGGGCTATTCCTTACTGCTGCTCTTGTTGTGGCTGTCCAGAGTAAGTGAATGAACTAAGACCCCTCAAAGAAAAACGTTTTCCTGAAGTTCATAAGACTTGGATCCTTCTCTTTTCCTTGTTGCCTTTGCATTTTGAGAACATCTCTGTGGTTAGATTCAGTCCTCCTTTGCCTTTTTTTTTTCCTTTCTGTGTAAAACAGTTGTAAAATTATTCCAGCTGAAAAGGATGCAATAATTCATACTAAGTGGGCAGAGGAAATGGTTAATCTGAACTATGTGACCAGCCTTTGAATCTGCTGGATGAGGTGTGAGGAGCACAGGACCGAAGGGATGCTGCTGCTCCCCACCCCTGCCAGCCTCAGCTGTGCCATAGGATGTGGTTATGGGGTGGTGAGACCTCATCATGGACCTCCATGGGTGGTGGGACCATGGTTGGGAGATGGTTGTGGGGTAGGGGGGACCTGGGGGGACCTGGGGGGACGTGGTTATGGGGTCCTGGGGGTCACAAGACCCCATGGGATGTGGTTATGGGGTGGTTGCACCTCATTGTGGAGCTCCAAGGGTGGTGGAACCACAGTTGGGAGATGGTTGCGGGGCAGGGGGACCTGGGGGGGCCTGGGGCACAGGCTGCATGTCTCCATTTATTTCTGGCTTTAGGGAGTTTTAAGGCCACTGAAGAGTCCTCGCCTGGACCTTCAGAGTGAATCTGCCCTGAAGTCCCACTGCTTTTCCTCCCGGTGTCTTTCTGATGGAGTTTCTGTTGGTAGGTGCCTGTGGTCCTCCGCCACGTTTACCATATGCAGAACTAAGAGAGCAACACTCTGGCATTACCAGTTTTCCCTTTAACTCAGTGGTGGAATACACCTGTCGTCCAGGCTACAAGAGAAAATATGGTGTCAGAAACTCCCTTAATTGTGGAAGGAATGGTTTGTGGAGTGGATCAAAGGAGTTCTGTATACGTGAGTATATTTTGGGTTCACTTTTGATTTTGTGTTCTATTTGCTGATGCTGTCAGCTCACTTTGTTGGGGCAGTGTCCAAAGTGGCCTCATGGGATGGTGGGAGATGAGTGATCTGACATGAAGCACCAGTTGTATTTCACTAAGTGCTGGCAGTGATGGCAAAAGCTGAAATCTGCTTTGATGCTGACTGTCTTTGATTGCTGATTTCAAGGATGTTCTTCTGCTCAGGCACTTCGTAACTCTTGGTTCAAAAAACACTGTTCCAGACTTGCAGTAGGAGAACCCTTTAGCTGTGAAAAATGCTGTCATGCTTGCCAGGGTTACTGCAAAACCCCCCTGAGACTGCAGAGGCTGGCTACAGGTCATGATGCAAGTCTTAAGAACATCCTGAATCATGGAATAATTTAGGATTGGAGTGGAAATCTGGAGGTCTCAAGTTTATCCCATTGCTTAGTATTGGAGGAGTCTTCTGCTTTCCTGCTGTGTTTTCCTGATTCTTCAAGAAACTGAGATAAGAACTAACTCCAGTCCTGTTGTCCCTCAGCAAAGATATGCAGAGACCCTGGACAGCCATCCAACGGCAGGCTTGACCTAGGGGAAAGGTCAGATTTTGCTTTTGGTTCAACAGTGAACTTCACCTGCAACGTTGGGTAAGCCAAGAGGGCTCAGGGCACGGGTCCTCCTCTTCCCTGCTGATTTTTCTGAAATCTTTTCCCTCTAGATTAAAGCCTGTACTCTCAGAAGCCTTACCCCTGTAGGTAATTGCAGACTGTGACTGAAATATCTTTTAAGCTTTCCTCTGAGAGCTTTAAGACTGAGTTTTCTTAATCTCAGACTTCGAGGCAGCTCTTCCCAAACTCAAGTTCACTCTCCTAGCCCTTTGTAAACCCTTTCCAATGTTTCAGTAACTTTTTGAAGACAAGAACTTAATGCAGAGCTCCAGTGATAGCTACAGATGGCTGATTAAAGATGTTTTTCCTTAGGAAATATGTAATTTTTTTGATTGAAAAAATGCTTTTGTCAGAAGTCAGTGTCTCATTGAAAAAATGACATTGATGGCAAATTTCTGCTTAGCTGTAATTAGGATAAGGAAGCCAAAACCATCCTGATGGTGATGCTATAGATAACACATCAAAACTGATTTTGTCAGGTAATACCCTCTCTTCTGCTTCACACAGGTACCGAATGGTTGGAAATCCTCAAATTCAATGTGTGATTAAAAATAATGACGTTGGATGGGACAGAGATATTCCCTTCTGTGAGCGTAAGTAGAGTTCCTGAACTGATCTCCTGCTGAAGGGTTCCTGGGCTCAGATAAAGCTGCATTGCTCTGCTGAGGAGCTCAGCATTTTGATGCATGGTGGGGTCTGGAACAATATTTTTTCATTTTGTTTTTCTTCCTGCATCATCCTGCAGAAAAATGTACTCCCCATCTGGGAGTAAAAGCAGCTGTGTGTAAGAGTGGTGTATCCCCAGCCTGCTGCTCAGAGCTCCATGAGCTGGTGTGCAAACCCCTTTGAGACCTGCCCTTAGTTTCTGACCCTTCCAGCACCTCGTGTTTCAACTTTTTTTCTCACCAGACTTTTGGTTCAAAACGAATTAAGTTCTTTCTCTCTTGTTCTTCCCTCTCTCTGCCACTCTGCCCTCAGCAATACCATGTCCGCCCCCGCCCAGTATAGAGAATGGAGATTACAGTGGGACTGGCCAAGGGGTCTATGAGTATGGAACATCCGTCACTTACAGGTGCCACACTCGCAGAAGGGGAGAGAAACCTTTCTCCATGGTGGGAGATGCCTCTATCTTCTGTACAACCACAGATTTTGTCAATGGTGTTTGGAACAAGCCAGCCCCGGTGTGCAAAGGTGAGCAGCTCCTGTTTGGGGTGAGGTGGGCTCTGGTCCTATCCAGCCCCTACCCCACTGCCTGCTCTGCTCTGTGCCTCAGAGCCCTCTCTCACCTTTATGTTGCTGGAATCACCAATTCTTGCAGATGAGACCCTCTGAGTTTGGTAGCAGCAGCACTGTCAGGGTGGTTGGGTGTTGGAATAGGTTGCCCAGGGAGGTGGTGGAGTCACTGTCCCTGGAGGTGTTCAAGATGCATCTGGATGTGGTGCTGGGTGATGTGGGTTAGTGGTGATGTGGGTTGGTGGTTGTACTGGTTGATCCTGAAGGTCTCTTCCTACCTTGATGATTCCATGATTCTAACAGTAATTAGGGTTTCCCCTCATAGGACCATGACTGCTCATGGTCACCAAGTCAGCAGGGACATGGGAGTGGGATTTCATTAGTGTTTGCAGACGAGATGCTGCATCGTACTGCTGGTCTGTGTGAAACATAAGGCCTGCAAAGAATTCAGAAACCTGCTGTGATACCTGCTGCCTTATGTTCTCTTGATGCTTTACCTTAAGATTAAAAAATGCCATAGTATGGAGCAAGGAGTTCAAAAATACCACATCAGCCTGCCGCCCTGTCACGTCCATTTTCAGCCTTTTTGGTGAACACATGTTATGCTACAAGGATGTTTTCCATACCCTCACCTCCCCTCTTGACCATAACTGCTGATTTCCTAACTGGTGGTGTTCCCCTGGCGCAGAGGTTAGCTGTGAGCTTCCGAGGGTGGTGAACGGGAAGCTGACGAGCAGGTTCCAGCCTGACTACACCTACAGAGACACCATCATGTTCGACTGTAACTTCCGCTACACCATGAATGGTAGTGAAGTGTCCACCTGCCAGGAGAACGGCCTCTGGGACCCTCCAGCACCGCTCTGCCAGCGCAGTAAGTGCAGTGGGCCAAGTCCTGCCCCAGCACCTTTGCTTCCATCAAGTGTTTGTGTTGTTGAGAGCACTCACTCTGGTTTCCCAGACTAGTGTAGGTAAATTTACACACTATCCCAGTTCCCTACTGGAATGTCAATTGATTAGGGCATTCTTGATGACCCTGGAGGTCCCTTCCAACCATAATGATTCTATGATTCTATGATTCTTTATTTCCTGCCCTAAAGCACCAATTTGAATGACTGGATGGATCTCTGCTGTCTTTACAGTCTGAACTTATTTGTATGTTTTTATTGTCTCCTTTGCATTCTTTCTTTAGCATCACTGACCTCAGGTGCACCTCAGAAAGAACAATGTGAGCCCATATTTTTCCCCAAATTCTGTTAGGTGATATGATTTAGTGGTGATGTAGGTGGACAGTTGGACTGGATGATCTTGAAGGTCTCTTCCAACCTTAATGAGTCTATGATTCCATGTTACGTACCATCATGGGCCTCACTGATTTATCACTGGCAATGTCCTTCAATGGCTATTTCATTCCTAGGTAGCTGTGACGACCCTCCAGATGTGTATAATGCTGCAAAAACAAAACTTGCTGGCAATTTGTTTCCTGTGGACACTGTCATTAGCTATGAGTGCAACGAGGGCTTCCAGTTCAGCCACGGAGAAGCCACACAGCACGTGAAGTGTCTGCCAGATTTTACATGGACTGACACTCCATCTCCCTGTGAAAGTAAGTGTGTGTTCCTTTGGCTTGCTCACCCTGGTGGTCTGGCAGAATTATCACTGAATAAAGAATCTGTGCGTGGTGTGCTGTCGTGGGGGATGCTCCAGGTGCCCTCTGGTCTTCGCTGTGACTCCTGAACTCCTTTAATTTGTTCCCCAGCCACAGGTTTTTCTCCGCTTTATTCACCACCTTGAACCTGTGGGAAAATTCATTGTGATGTCGAGAGCCCCTTGCTCTGTCCAAGGGGAGGTTGCAGTTTGCAGAGTCCATTGCAAGTACCCTGTCCCCCAGGAGCACCCAGGGATGCTGCTGGAGCAGATTTACTGTTGTGGTGTTGCTTTGCCTTGCAAACAGAAGGATGGAAGCTTTGCAGGGGCTCCGCTGTCATCCAGGTGGCTTTGCCATGGTTTCACACTTGCTAATGTTTGGTGTTTCTCAGGAGTTCGTTGCCCACATCCAGTCATCAGGAATGGAAAGCTCTCAAATAGTTGGCAAGAAAAAGAAGTTTACATGTATGGAGACAGACTGACAATTACGTGTAATGAGGGCTACTCCTTCAGAGGTCACAGTGACAACATCATGCTCCAGTGTACGAGTGATGGTAGCTGGGATCCTGCAGTAGTGGAGTGCACTGAAGGTAGGCAAGAGCTGGTGAAGTGTGGTAACGTGGTGACTACTTCTGTTTGATTGCAAAGATTTGGGTCCCTCTGTACAGCCTAGCTGCCTGCTGACATTGGCAGAAAAGTCTACACATGGCCTTAAATGATGGTGGTAGTAGCCAAGGAGGATATTGCTCCACTGCCACGTATCCCCAGATCCGGTCCTCTGGTGTTAACTTGGAAGAAGTAGACAGCAAAAGATCCAGATTTGTTACATTTCCTGGGGATTGCTGTGGGAGAAGTGTGGGGTTTTGGGAGGGGGCCGAGCCAGGTGTCCAGGGGGGTGGGATGGGAAGGAGGTTCCTGAGAAGCCTGGGAGACACTTACCCAACTGGAAGGGGATGTGGTTTGTGCTTTGGTCAACAGCAGGGCTGGTTTGCTGACATGAGGCTTGAGAGCAGGGGATGTTCTCAGAGAATTTCCCCTCTCAGAAGAAAATACAGCAGCATAAATATTGGATACTGCTGAAATGAATACCCTAGTGATGGGGCACCACTGCAATCTCAGCAAGATGCTGTGCCCAGAACGCTCAGGAAAACCTTGCTAGGAGGAAAGAGCCTGCTCCACCTAGCAGAGCAGCCAGCATTAGACCATGGATGATTCCTCGTCCTGGCCTTAAGGCTGCCTGTGAGGTACTCAGCAACATGAGGAGTGCAGCTTGGTGGGAAAGCAGGTCCTGCAGCCCTGGAGTGACAATGGTGCTGAGAGCCCTGAGGGGAGGGCACTGCAGCATGTGCCTTTCCCAACAGCCTGGGAAAAATCTCACTGTAGAAGCAGAAACTCCTTTAGAGTTACAAAGGAAGGGTTGAGACCTGTATCTGGAGGACAGTCACCTTTTAATTTCAGGGTTCAGATGTTCTTGCTAACGATCTTCTCCAAATAAGCATCTTCTGAAAATACTTCACATCCTTTATTTGCTCTTCTTTCCAGAACCTCGTTGCCCCAAACCAAATATTGCTCATGGAAGGGAGATTTACAGAGGCAAACGTGACTACACAGTTGGGACCCAGCTGAGGGTGGAGTGTGATTCAGGCTATGTCCTCAGGGGCCAGGCCTCCACCCAGTGCCAGGCTGGTGCGAACTGGGTTCCTCCATTGCCATTCTGTGATAAAGGTACGTGTAATGTGGTGTGGAGGAGAAATCTTGTGCATCAGTGTCTGGAAGCAGCAGTCAGTAGGAGACCTGCCTTCAGCTTCTGGGGAAGGGAAGACGATGATCACCGGCGCAGGGGCTGAGAGCATTGATGTGGCCTCTCCCTGGGGATGTGACCCAGGTGGGAGCCTTGAGCTGGTGTAAGACAAGACACCAGGCAGGAAGTTCATGTGAATTTGCTGCACTACAAACATGAAGTTAACTCTTGTACTGACTTTCCAGAAGCGATCTTGGTTCTCCTGAAGATGATAACCATGTGTTTCTTTTCTTACCAATTCCCTTTGTTCTGCAGCCTGCAGCCCCCCTCCAAAGGTCCTCAACGGGCAGCACTCTGCCTCGGGACAGACACAGTTCCCCTACGGCACAAAGGTGACGTACAGCTGCGAGGAGGGTCTGTCCCTCATTGGGGATGAGTCCATCTACTGCACCTCCGACGATGGGGTGAACCTGGCGTGGAGTGGACCTGCCCCGGAGTGCAGGCGTGAGTGGCTGGGGTGGTTCAGGGACCGTGTGGCTCCTGCATGAAGGTCTGAGCACCACGAGCTGCTCAGTGACACTGGGGACTGGGAGGGTCTCCTTGGGGCTGGGGGTCAGCTCTGGTGTTTGAGCATCAAACCGATGCAGGGAGCGTGGGGAAGAGCGGCTCTGCCCCACCGGAGCTGTTCCCGTGGTCCCTGGGGAAGGGCAGCAGCCCAAGCCCCCGCTCCCATCCCTGCTCTCTCCCCGCAGTGGTTCGGTGCCCCAAGCCCGTGGTCGAGAGGGGCCGGATGACTCCGCAGACGTTCACCTTTCCCTACGGGGCAGCCGTGAACTTCTCCTGCCAGGAAGGCTTCGTGCTGCGCGGCGCTGCCGAGAGCCACTGCCTGGCTGATGGCACCTGGCACCCTGCCCTGCCCACCTGCCAGCCAGGTGGGTGCCAGACCCGGGCAGGTGCCCCACAGCCGATTTCCACAGCCTGGGGTGCTGCTCTTTTGAATCCACCAGCCACAGGTGGAATTCCCAGGGCATTTTCTCCTCCCATTACATTATTTTTTGGCACGCGTTTTTCTTTCAGTTCGGTGTCCCCAGCCCTCAGGACGGGAGGACCTGGTGATTTCCTCCAATAAAAAACCCCAATATGAGGTGAATGAAACTCTGTCCTACTACTGCAGAGGTAATAGCTATTCACCTGTATATTCAAGAAGTACCTGCTCAGCTGACGGCACTTGGAGACCACTGCCCACATGTGTAAGTACCATCCAAGCCCAAGCTCTGTCTGTACCTTGCCCCATTTATAGCCTGGAATTGCACTGGTCCCACTCATTAATGTGGTGGCTTCGTTCCAGCAGGGCTGGTTGCGGGGCTGCGGTCGGAGGGGATGCTCAGCACACAGTCTCATGCTCTCTGTCTTTGTTTCGGTTCTTTTAAAGAAAAAGGATGACACGTGTGAGAATATTCTTCAACACAGGGAAACTTTCGAGTGTGGAGTTTCGCTGACAGAACTCAAAACTCTGCTGGAAGTCCGGAAACTGTACCTGGAGGTCCAGAAACTTGAAAAGGAGCGGAGAACCACAACATATGGCTGAGTGTCCTCATAAGAAGCATCCTCTTTGTGTGTTTGATAATCGTGCTGACTAAGGTGGTTTTTTTATGACTTTGTAATTTCTGCTCATACTTAAGTAGCCACAACACAACTTACCAATCAGTCAAGGAGCAAGTTTGGGTGTACGGGGAGTCAGAAAGTGACTTCTGGCTCATGCTGCTAGAGCTCACTGGGTTAGGTCTGTACATCACTTTCTACACTTTCAAAGCTTTACATTTAGGTCTGTTTCATGCTGACAAGCGTGCAGTTAGACAGGGACTGAGTGGAACAGCACTTAGGGTGGGAGCTGAGCAGAGGCATGAGCACGGTGAGAGGCACCAGCCCATGCTCACCCCAAAGCTGCTGGGGAACACACACAGCCCATTGCTGCTCTGTTGCATTCGTTATTGTGAACAAACACTTAACTGCCTAATTAGTGAGACCTTCAGGCCAGGCACAACGAAGAAAACTGTCTTCTCACAAAAACAAGTGCTGGGTTTTCTCCCCAAGCAGCACAGAGGTATCTGAGGCCACAGCGGTGTCACTCACTGTGCCTTCACGTGTGCACCAAGAGCAGTTGTTGGAAATAAAACTCTAAAGAAGGCTGAACTGTTTCTGCAATGAGCAGTAAAGGGGAAGCTCTCTGTTAGCACGCATCTTGTGATCAGACCAGTACTCCTCACCATGACATTGTAATAAAGCTGCAATTGTAAGAACGGCTGTGTCTGGCTTTTAATAATTCTGTCCTATCTATAGGAAAGGAAGGAGGTGCTTCAGCAGGCATGGAAGGCAATGCAGGGGGTTTGTGCAGCAGCCTGCCCCCCCATCCCACCTGCCCCCAGGATGCTGCAGGGTAAAATAGCTTTGCTATTTTACAGCTGCTAGCTGTAAAATAGCTTTGTTCTAGCTGTAAAATAGCTTTACTCCTGCAGTCCCCACCGGCAAAGGTGGCAGAATGGGTTCCCTCTGTGGCATATCCTCGCTGGAGAGCTCGGGGAGGGCAGACCTCGCCTTGGGCAGGTCAGAAGGGCTCTGGGGGGTGGCTTGTCTGGCCTGTCCCCAACTTCCCACAGCTGCTTCCCCTTCCCCATGCACTGCAGTGGGCTCTCAGCAGCAAGAGGCTCTTGCCCGAGCCAGCAGCTCCTGCACCATGCTGGGGCTTCTCCGCTGGCTGGGACAGCTGCTGGTGGTGCTGGTGCTGGTGTTGCAGCAGGTTGGGAGCCTCGGTGAGTGTCATTCCTCTACTCCTTTGCTTCTGTGGCTCAGCTTTGCTTATGGATCAAATGTGTAATAACCAGGTTACTAAAATTCAGCTGCTGGTCCATTTCTCCTATTCAGATGCATCTCTAGATAGATAGAAAGAGCCACCCCAGCTTCCCACTGCTTTTCAAAAGTCTTGCGTTGGGGTACAGTTCCTCCCAAGACCTGTGCTAAGTATGGCTGGCTCAGGGGCTAAGAGCTTGTCCCTGGGACAGCCCAGGGCCAGGGCACTTGTCTGCAGAACTTCTTCTGGTCTGGAGTTCAGAACTTGTATCACAGTAAGTATATCACCCCTTGCCTTGATCATCCATGTGGTATCTGAGAGGCTGTTCCCACGGTTAGAGAATGGCCTTAGGGGCTGGGGATCAGGATGTGGATGGTGGTGAGATGGGCAGAGTCAATTAGACAGGTAATAGTTTTTACCATTTACAGTTTTTATAATTTAAAAATGTCATAGTTATCAATTTGAGTGGCACCAGGAACAAGGCTGGTGCTTAAGCACTGGGGCAGCCTGTAGACACCTTGAGGGTGGCTGGTGAATTGTCATGCACCCTGCAGGCTAGTTCAGAACAAGAGAAGTGGAGGTTTGCTGACTAATGTCTCTGGGAAGGGGAATAAATTGCAGTTTCTGCCTGGAAGTTGGCAGTTCCTTTAAAAAGAGGCCTTTTGAGGAACTTCTCCAGTGTGCCCAGCATCCCCAGTGCCTCCCTGCAGGGACATCTGCTGCTCCTGGCTGCCAGCACTGCCTTTACACCCTTGGTCTTTTCTTCTTTTCTGTTTTTTTTTGGTTTTTTTTGATTTTTAGTTCACAGAGCTTCTCAGAATTCCATTGTCCAAGTCCAAACATAACCCCAGTGCCCGTGCCCCAGTACCTAAGCTAGGGCCTGGGGAAGACAGAAGAATGGAGATGCTCTTTCCATGGGTGTGGGTACCAGTGCTGCCCTGGTGTGGTGCAGGTGTGATGGGGCTTGGGGTGCTGCTGGACCAGGCTGTGAGTGACAGATTGTGTGCAATGAAAATGCTGCACAGTTGGAGTCCTACTGACCCGGGCTCCTCAAGCACACTGAACCCCTCATCTCTCTGCTTCAGTTGCTGCACTTGTTAAACCAATCCATCTTCTCTTCCTTGCCAGAGGGAAGTGCAGTGAGAGTTGGTCACCGTAGCTGTACTGGGTAAGAATACCCCTGAAATGCCCTGTTTGCTTGGTGATCCACAGAGGTCCAGTGTCCCATCCCAGATATCCCACACGGGCAGCTGAAACCTCTCCAGGACTCCACCGCTGGCAGCACGGCCAAGCTCGAGTGCGATGCCGGCTACGTCCCTGCAGGTGCCACTGTCGTGCGGTGCCTGGGCAGAGGCAGATGGCACCCACGGGTGCCCTCCTGCACCCTGGGTACGTACGGATCTCTTCGCTCCTTACTTTATCTCCCGTGTGGAATTGCCTGCTTGGGTTTCACTGGAAGCAGGTGCTGGGGTTGCTGGGGTTGGAGGGTGGGCACTGCAGCGAGCTGTGCTGGCTGATGTTTGGTGGCAGAATTCCCCTCTGCTCTTCCACCACCCCTGGGTAACACGGCAGTCTCTTTCCTGTGAGAGTGCCAGAGCACTGGACCAGGCTGCCCAGAGAGGCTGTGGAGTCTCCTTGGCTGGAGACATTCAAACCCTGCCTGGATGTGTTCCTGTGTGATGGACTCTGGGTGACCCTGCTCTGGCAGGGGGTTGGACTGGATGAGCTTTCGAGATCCCTTCCAACCCCTAGGATTCTGTGATTCTGTAGAGCCCCTGCTTCTCTCTGGGGTTACTACCCCTGCCCGAGGGGCAGGCTGGGCTTCCCCAAAGTCAGACTCAGCTTCCTCTCTGCTGGAGAGGGTCTGAGGGTCTCTGTTGTCCCCTGCTCCGGCACCAGGTCACTGTCCCTACCCTCCTGCCATCGACCACGCAGACCGAAACCCTCAACGTGACTTTCTAGTTGGGACAACTGTGACCTACTTCTGCAGAGCTGGCTACACTCTGCTCCCTGAAGTCTCTCCAGTAGCTACTTGCCTTCAGAATTTCACGTGGTCGGTAATCCCAAAGCTGTGCCAGAGTAAGTACCCTGCTTCCTTCACTTGGCCAACAAAGCACCCATTTAATGATGTGGAAACACCATGGTTCTCAAAACACTTGCCCGTGTGCCATGCCATAAGGACTTCACTGAGCAGTGCTTTGTCTCTCACCAATAATAATTTTGCTGTTCAAAGGGTGGCTGAAAAGAAATAGCTGCAACTCACTTTGCTTATTTAGCTGTTCAAACAATGGCACAGCGATGCCACTGGTGCCATCTCACCCCTTCAGCACAACTTGTAGCTAATCACAGGGCTCAGAGCACTTTGCCTTCCAAGAGAAATGGTTGTTGTTGGGTAATTACCCTCCCTGAGCACACCAGCTCTGGTCGGAGGTGTCTGTCAGCATTAGCAGGTTCTCTGGGTCAGCGAGCCACCACCGTGGGACAACACCCCTGTGTGAATGTCTCCTGCTCTTGGCCCAAACCATGGAAGCTCTTTCTGATGCTGGTGTTCCTCAGAGGTGCAGTGTCCCAGCCCAGTGATCCACCACGGGAGAGAGCTCAGCCCCAGGAAAACCGAATACACCTTTGGGCACCAGGTGGAATTCCAGTGTGACCGCGGCTACGTGCTGAGGGGCAACCAGAGGATCCAGTGCTGGTCTGATGGGACTTGGAGACCCTCCGTGCCATACTGTGACAAGGGTGAGTGTCAGTGGTGTGAGCACAGTGGGGGCCAGGAATTGCATCTCTGCAGTGGGTAGGAACAGCAGTGTGAAAATCGTGTACTCCGAGCATCTCTTAGAATCCCAGAATCCCAGACTGGTTTGGGTGGGAAGGGACCTTAAAGCTCGCCCAGTGCCACCCCCTGCCATGGGCAGGGACACCTCCCACCACACCAGGTTGCTCCAAGCCCCATCCAACCTGGCCTTGGACACTGCCAGGGAGGGGCAGCCACAGCTTCTCTGGGCACCCTGGGCCAGGCTCTCACCATCTTTTTTCAGAGATGATGGTGTTAGGAGAAGGGTCCAAGTCACAGCATTAAATGACATTAAGATTTTATTCTTCCATCAAAACTGCCATTAATAAACCGTGTTGAGTAATGGGGCTTGCAGCCACTTTCTCACAGGGCTCTTCAAGGGGTTTGTGATACTCACAATTTCCTGACCCTGATTATGAGCAGGATCATTTCTTATGGGAAAGAGGAGGTGCTATGGGAAGGTCAGGTGAAGGGGAGGAGATGGAGAGATGCTGTGGTACTGGGGTCATGCTGTGCTTAGCTGGGTCAGCCTGGGAATACTGGTAGAGCCAGGGCCAAAGCTGGGAAGAAGCGAGGAGGACGTTGAGGAGAGCAACCTCAGGTATAAACATTGAGAACTGGCTGCTTCTGCTCCTTCCCTGCACTTCCATCTCTCTGAACAAACGAAGAAAATCTTAATTATTCCTTTCTTTATTCTCTCGTAGTTTGTGGCCCCCCTCCAAAGGTCCTCAACGGGCAGCACTCTGCCTCGGGACAGACACAGTTCCCCTACGGCTGGGAAGTGAAGTACAGCTGCGAGGAGGGTCTGTCCCTCATTGGGGATGAGTCCATCTACTGCACCTCCGAGGATGGGGTGAACCTGGCATGGAGTGGACCTGCCCCGGAGTGCAGGCGTGAGTGGCTGGAGTGGTTCAGGGACCGTGTGGCTCCTGCATGAAGGTCTGAGCACCACGAGCTGCTCAGTGACACTGGGGACTGGGAGGGTCTCCTTGGGGCTGGGGGTCAGCTCTGGTGTTTGAGGATCAAACCGATGCAGGGAGCGTGGGGAAGAGCGGCTCTGCCCCACCAGAGCTGTTCCCGTGGTCCCTGGGGAAGGGCAACAGCCCAACCCCCCACTCCCATCCCTGCTCTCTCCCCGCAGTGGTTCGGTGCCCCAAGCCCGTGGTCGAGAGGGGCCGGATGACTCCGCAAACGTTCACCTTTCCCTACGGGGCGGCCGTGAGCTTCTCCTGCCAGGAAGGCTTCGTGCTGCGCGGCGCTGCCGAGAGCCACTGCCTGGCTGATGGCACCTGGCACCCTGCCCTGCCCACCTGCCAGCCAGGTGGGTGCCAGACCCGGGCAGAGCCCGTGTCCCCTGTGATGGGGCAGAGGGGTCAGCGTGCAGCTCTGTGTCTGTCCTCAGGGCTCCCCTAACACCTTCCCCTCCTTGAAGAAGCAGCAGCTGATGTTTGCCAGGCAATGGCTGAACGTTTCTTGACAGTCCTGTATGAAGGAGGCTCTAAGTCAGGTCAGGAGATGCCAACGTTACTGATTCTCTGTTCAGTGGGCATTCTCACCGACAAGTGTTGAGCTGCACTCTTGCACAGGGCCACCTGAACTGAGACACTGTCAGGAAACCTCTCAGGGGCTGTTACCACCTTCACCCTCCCCTCTTGAAGAGCCTGGGGAAATAACTTTGCTTCAGCCTTTGGTTTCACAGCTCCACAGTGAAACCATCTGTGCTGGCTCAGTCTTCACAAACATCTCAGGGTTTGTTCTGCCTATGTAACGATGACCTTGCTGAACTGTCTTCTGCTGTGGGCTTTCCTTTCAGTTCTGTGTCCACAACCACAAGTGGCCAATGGAAGGCTGAAAAGCCCTTTGGATGGTAAAATGTGGTACCAGACAAATTCGACTGTTACTTTTGAATGCCTTCATGGATACAACTTTTCAGACGATGGAGACACATCTTTGGAAGGCTCTGGGACAGCCACATGTTTGCCTGATGGCAACTGGACACCACTGCCTGAGTGTGTAAGTACCATAGTCTGGCTGAGCTCCTGGATAGATGCTTCCTTGTTTCTAATATGAAAAATAACTGCTTGAACTTGGAAGTGTTTGCTTTATGGGGGATGCAAAGCGAGCTGGGGTGGTGCATGGCAAATGGTCCAGAAGTTCAGGCTTGGAGCTGAGGCATGGGTGGCTCTGCAGCTGCTCCAGTGCAACCATCCATGCTTTCTTCTGGGTTTTGTTTTGTTTTACTTTTTGACAGAAGAAAGAAGGTGATGCTGCCATATGCGAAGAGATGCAACATATGAAAGCTGTCTTTGAATGCAGTGTGCCCCTAGCAGAAGGGAAAACTCTGCTGGAAATACAAAAGCTGTTTCTGGAGATTAAAAAACTAAAGGTGGAACTAGAAAACCTGAATGAGTCCTGTAACACCCCGTGACCATCACCACTGTGAATACACAGTTTGTGGAGTTACAGTATCTATAAGAAGGCTCTCAATGAGTTTATCGTGCATGCATATAGCCAGAGAAATAGTAACCAGTGTAAAGGAGGATGCTTTGGTCATGCTAGAGCAGACATCTCCATTGATTTATAACAGGCAATGAGTTTCTGCCCCAGCAGACATCTGTGGGGTATCAACTTCCATGTTCCTATTTCTGGTAAGCAAACGCTAAGAATAGATGTTGTAAGTGTAAGTGTAGAGATCAGACAGCAAAGATTGGTCTTTATTACTCAATAAACGATGATCAGCTCCCGTGGCTCTGTGGTGCAGCAATCCCCCCGTCCCTGCAGGGCTGCGATGAAGGTGCAGGTGTAACCATGGGTGTCTGGTAACCTGTCATGCTGGCTGTAAATCAGGTTTCCAGTGCAGTCCCATGGTTGCTGTGGTTGAGGTGAGCCCTGGCAGCCAGCTCGGTGCTCAGGGAGCCACAGTGGACTGAGCCCATGGGCTGAGGGCACATGCAGCACCGCAGCGTGCAGCTGCCTGGGCTCAGGGGGCTCAGGGAGCAAATGTCTCCTGCACAAGTGATTTGCAGCAGTTTATCATCACCAGATGCATGCTTTAATGAGTTTTTAGAGTTGCTTTAAATATTACTAGAGCCTAAAGCACAACACCCTGGGAAGAGATGCTGTGTCCCATCTTCACACAGAAAGATGCTTTGGTAGCACATCCTGTGCCTCACCATGTCCTGGTGAGGAGATCTCACACGAGGGGCACTCCCAGACCCATTCCACTTCTCCCTGTGCCACCAGGTGAGCAGGGCTGCACCCTCCTGGCTGCCACCTCGCTCTGCTGGCACTGCAAACAGAACGTGTCTTATCTCCATGTGCAAGGCTCGAAACCTGTCAGCATGAATAAGAAGCGGGTGTCACGTCCCGTGTGTACCTAGGGGTGTGTTTGAGTAGTCCTGACTGATGTCAGATGGGATATTTCAGTGTTAGTCAGTAGGCAGATGTATTCGCTCCCACCCGTTCCCAATTACAAATGAGTCAGGCAATCGAGAAAAAATTAACAAACAAAAAGGAAAATGCTTTTATATTTTGCTTCACTGACTCTGCTTATGGAAGATCTGCCTTGCATTACCTGCCAGCAAATAACTAAGCAGGCATTTTCCTACCCTGGATACAGCTTGAGGCTGGGTGGGGGTCTTTTCTGCTCTAATTTTTGGTAAGACTGTGCTAGACAGCATTCACTGCCAGTCTCAGATCAAATAAAAGGGTTTAGTTATTCCCCCATCCCTTACGATGGGGCAGGAGGACCAGGAGGCTTTCCCCGAGCCTGTGGATGACAGCTGCTCCCCGTGTCCCTGCTGGAGGGTTTCACTCTGTGGGTGTTCTGGAAAGGTTTCCACTGCTCCAGAGGCTTGGCCGTGTCTGCTGTGCTGCATCTCCTCCCAACTTCAGTAACAGCCCCTTGGAGCACCGACAGAGGAGCACAGGAATTGCTGCAATGAGGTCTGGAGAACCAGGATGGGGGAAGCCCCTGGGTACCCTGAGCTGTGGGTCATCTGCTGGGGCATGGGGGTCCAGCCCCCCCATGCTGCTTCTGGCCCTGCTCGGGCTCCTGGCCACACCTGTGGCTCGCAGTGAGTATGGGGATTTGGGATGTGTGGGGAGGACCAGTGAGACCTGCCCAGGTCTCACCTTGTGCTCAGGGGCTGGGGTGGGTGATGGCACCAGCAGCACCCCCAGGCCTGGAGACCCATTGCTTGATGCTCTCACAGATGCTCTCTCGGATGTAGCCCTGCCTGGTGCCTTTGCCCAGAGTTTGGGAGGGCTGGGCCAGCTCTGCTGCCCTCCTGGGATGCTTGCTGGGGATGGGGCCAGGGAACCAGGTCCTCACCTGAGGAGGTCTTCTGCTGCAGGTGACTGTGGGCCCCCACCTCGCATGACCCACTCCAGACCATCCAGTGACAAGAACACCAGCAGCTTCCCCGTTGGATCCACAGTGACGTACACGTGCATGGAAGGCACCATCAAGGTCCCGGGGAGGTCGGACACGGTGGTGTGCCTGCCCGGCACGCGCTGGTCCAAGCTGCTCGACCCTTGTGGCCGTAAATACATCCTTCCTCTGGCACGCAGTCCCCTGCCCTGTCCCTTGCTTGGCTTCCCATTTCTGCCCCTTATCGTGGCTGCTCTGCTCTGGCACCAGCCCTGCAGACCCCTTCCCCTTGGCTGCTGTTCCTCAGAGCTGCTGCTGGGTGCAGGGTTGGGTCCTGCTGCCCAGGGGGGGTCAGTGGGAGGGCAGCCAGAACTGGGGTGCTCATGGCACATGGGGGTGACTCCTTATCTCCTACTGACGCCTTTGCCTGGGCTGTTAATGCATCTTCACCTGTGCTTTGCAAAAGATGCAAAGGGATTGTTCAGCCTGGAGAAGAGAAGACTTTGGGGAGACCTTAGAGCACCTTCCAGTGCCTGAAGGGGCTCCAGGAAAGCTGGAGAGGGACTGGTGCCAAGGGCAGGGAGTGATGGGACGAGGGGGAATGGGGTCCAAGTGCCAGAGGGGAGATGGAGATGGGATGGGAGGGAGAAATTGTTTGGTGTGAGTGTGGTGAGAGCCAGGCCCAGGGTGCCCAGAGAAGCTGTGGCTGCCCCTCCCTGGCAGTGTTGAAGGCCAGGTTGGATGGGGCTTGGAGCACCCTGGTGTGGCGGGAGGTGTCCCTGCCCATGGCAGGGGGGGGTCACTGAGTGAGCTTTAAGGTCCATCTCAACCCAAACCAATTTGGGATTCTGGGATTTTATGCATTCCATAGAGCCTCAGCCTGGTGTGAAAGCACAAGTGACCCGTGGGGAACGTGCAGAGATGCTGGAGGTGCTGCAGGGAGTTTCTGTGAGGCTGAGGTTCTTTCCCATGGCTCCGGTGAGCAGCTCGTTCAGACCTGCTCTCCTTGACTGCCAGGGAGCTGCGCTGCACCCATGAGACTGCAGTTTGCTGCCCTGTCCAAAGAGGATGAGAGGATTAATTTCTTTCCTGTTGGGTCCAACGTGAGCTACGTCTGTCGCCCCGGCTACGAGAACACCTCGGAAAGTTCCCCCACCAGCACTTGCCTTGAGAACCTGGTGTGGTCGGAAGCTGCTGAGCTGTGCAGGAGTGAGTATTGGTGCTGATTGCTGAAAAGCCACTGGGGAGCTTGGAACAGGTCAGGGAGCTGCTCCCATACACACATGTGGGAATGAAGCTGGGGCATTACCATCCCAACACCTTTGTGCTTGGTACAAAATCAGGTGGATATTCATTGACATTTGTAGTTAGGACTGAACAGCTGTAGTGTTCATCAATCTATTCTGATTTTCCTTAGTTAATACGTCCACATCTGGACACAGCATGTGCACAGGACAAATGTCAATGTGCAATTCTAGTGTTGAAGTTCAAAGTGCAGACAAAATTAATTTCTTCATGAAATCCATATACTATTAAGGCTGATGGTGCACCAGCAATTAATTTTTCACTGCTGAGTAACTTACTACCAATCAACCGAGATAGAAATATCTCTGCAAATATTCTCCTCTGACCTCCTGTGAGATGCTCTTGGGGACCCACACCATCACCTACAGCTGACTCTGGCTCCTGCCAGCTCAGATCTGACACGTGCGAAGTAAAACACTTTTGTGGCTTGGGGTACACCCCTCTGTCCCTTACTTAGCCCTTTTTATTTCTCCATCGCTGTGTGTTATCACTAACTCTGGCCTCTCTCCACACAGGGAGGTCCTGTGGTGAGCCAGGGGTGCTGCCTGGGGCCAGGATGGTCACTCCCACAGACCTGGGGTTTGGTGCCAGAGTGAAGGTGTCCTGTGAAGAGGGGTGAGTCACGGGGCAGTGCCGAGCTCCAGCACAATGATGCTGCAATACGAACTCCAGTGCAATGAACTCATGGGCATGGGCTGGGCTGCTGTTTCACAAGATATCGCTGAGAGTGTGGAGTGTGGGGTGGCTTTTCCTGCTGGAATTACAGCTGTGGGCTGGGAAGGATTAAGGCACAGCTGGAGGGAAGGGCCTGGGATCTGAGTTTATGGCTGCCTCACCCTTCAGGCATCATCCAGAGGAAAGGTACCTGCCCCAGGGTATCTATCCCACCAGAGTCAGTTGTACCATCAGTTTATAACTATAGACTTCAAAACAAGATACTTAAAATATTTCAGTTTAACATATTTAAGATATATTAAATAAAGAGGGGTTATGTCTGAGTTTTTAAGATTCAATGATGTTGAGCTAGAAAGCCCTGGTGAAGCACACTTTCCACCACTGAGCTGACTCACACCTTCTGCCTGCTTTCAATCAGGGCACACATGCAGCAGGCTGACCTGCAAAACTAAGCTCCTAAGACTCCAGCCAGTGTTCCTCCCTCCCTCTCCAGCAGGACTTGGCTGGCATCATCTGGCTCCTTCTGTCAGTCTTAACAGCTGCTTCAAATGTAACAGAGGTTTTTTTTCTCCAGATATTGCCTTAGGATAGACTTTGGGGAAATGACAGCATGTCCCACCCTTCTGGGGTTCAGCTCATCTTGGGCAGTACACATCAGGGTGGAGGGCCAATGTTATCCATCTAGGCAAGATCAGATGCTAGCAATCATGTCTAAATGATGATATTTTTTTTCTTGTGTATTTTCACTTAGGTACAAATTAGATGGGAGTGATTTCATCCAATGCCAGCTTAAAGGAAACGATGTTGAATGGAGTAAATTTCCAACTTGTGACTGTAAGATTAATCCACTCCCTTAGGTGGCCTCGAGGACCATTTTGCATCTCCATTATTACTGAAGCTTTTAGCAACACTTATCTTAACCTTCTTCCCTGCAGTAATCACCTGCTCTACACCTCCTCGAATTACCAATGGAAAGCATGATGGTGAAGGTGTAGAAAAGTTTGTGTATAACTCAACAGTGACTTACAGCTGTGACTCTGGCTTCCAGCTCATTGGAAATGTGAGCATCCGTTGTACGAGTACGGACCAAGCAAGCGGAGCCTGGAGCGGAGCTGCACCTGAGTGCAAAGGTGGTTTCAGCTGAGTTTAGGATTTATTACAAGTTCAGCATTTATTATGCACCAGCTTAAAATATTGTGATTGCTTAGTGCAGGACGTGTCAGGCAGAAGTCGTACTGCAATTTTAAAGAGAAAAAATGCAGAGCTGAAGTGAGTAAGGAATGAGTAGTCTGTGCAAGAAAGGCGGAGTGCTCCTAGTAATGCTTGCTCTTCCCACCCTAGAGAAAAGTGCATCTGTCAAACTTGGAGCAAAAGGGATGGAAAGGAGACCTCCTCCACAAAGTGAGTTGAACTGATTCTACATTGTCCTGTGTTTCCCAACTCCTGCTCCTTCATCACATTTCTACGAAAAAGCCATTTGATGAATTTCACACTGTGATTTTCTTTCTTTTCAGGTTCCCGTGGAAATGGAATCCAACCATCCAAGAAGGCTTCCAAGTGGGAAATGAAGCTCAACCTTTATAAAAAGTCACTCCAAAATACCATCTCCTATTCCCATTCTTCTTCTTTCTCCAGGACACCAGGTCAGGCCCAGAGGCTCATTTGGAGTTCAGGGGAACTCATCAAGGGGACTCCCTGGTTGTCCCCAGCTCTATACCTGGGGTTCTAATTTTTTCCCCATGTTCCTCTTCAGTGTCAAGGAGCTGCGCTACCTCAGCATTCAGATTTGTTGTACCTTTGTACAAAACCCAAACCTACTATTCTCCTTGGACCAGCCAAGGATCCATGTGTCCTCCAAAGTACATGGGGATCTCTGGCATCCTCCCCCAAGCCGGCTGCTTTGAAAACTTAAAACAATCTAAAGTTGCATCGTTTTGTGGCAGTGAGTGATCTTTTTGTTGTGTTCTTTTCTTCTATGTTTTCTCTATATAATTACATTTTTTGCTGGTTGGGCATCTGGTTCAAAGCTGATTTGCACTGATCTACTCTTAAAAAAGCTTTGCTTCGTGTGAAATGTGTTTTCATTCATCGTTTCCTTGCCCTTGTAATATTAGAGGTTTTGTTTAACACATTTTTTTTCCATATTGAAAAGCAAGAGATATCTTTATACCACGTAGCCTTATGAGTGTTGGGGCTTCTGAGCTGTTCCAGTAGCAAGGGGCATTGCACTAACCCTGACCTTGTTCCCCCCCCAGCGAGGTCATGGGCAGCCAGGAGGAGCTGGACGTGGCAGAAGTGCTGCTACAAGAGGTTCCCCATCCGTTGCAAAGGATTATTTTACCCATAAGAAGGTGAGTGTCAGCTGTGTTAGAAGCAATGTCTGGGTGGAAACTATAAGTGTGTAATTTTAAGTAATAAAGACAAGACAAGCACTGGAGAGTCTCACTGCCCAGCTGAAGACTGGATGAAAAGCATTTCTCTGGGGTTTGTGTCAAGCTGAACTTGCCCATCCCCAAGTTGTGTCTCTTGGGTCCAACCCAGAAAATCTGTCACCTCTGTTGCAGTGGATTTTGTGTGTGTGAACCTGCACAGCCTGGGGCTGTCACACAAATGTGACAGGTCCAGAAATGCCCCTGTGCAGGTGCAGCATAGCCAGGATGGATTTTCCCCATTGCTGCACCATTTCTCAAAGGTGGGGTTGTTCCAACTTGCTGGCATCGCCAGGCTGAGGGCTGGGACCACATACAAAATATGTATTTAAATTGTGATGTGTTTCGATGTTCCAAGAAATTGATTTACACAAGAGTTTCCCATAGCTCCTTCTCCCATCTGAACTTTTCCCTCTTTCAGCAATTTCCTCCTAACACCCCGAATCCAGGGTGCTGGATCCGAGCAGCCGTTCTTCAGGCCAGGAGGAGGGAAGCTGCACTTTCTCAGAAACTCCTCAAGTCTTCTTCAGAGTTTCTGACAGTCCTCGGTTATGGCACGGCCCCTTCGACTCAGTGTTTCCACAGCCACACGTTTCTTTGCTCACCATCAACGCTGACCGGCTGCCATAGCAACCACCGTAAATACATGGACTCCCAGGACGGGCTGGAAAAGGCTGCAAAAGAGCAACTGGGAATGTCACATTTATGTTGCTGGCTGCTCACCACCTTTGTCCCATACAGAACACTAATTGCCTTATATTTAGGTGCCTTTCTGGGGTTTTATTTACATTTAGTAATAAACAGTAGTTGTTTGTAAATGGAGAGCCCAGGATTTCAACTGCCTGCTGTTCCCCTTTTGTATTTGATGCTCTTTTCAGGAAGGTATCAGCTTTTAGAGAGATCTCGATGGTCCAATTTGCTGCTTAATCAGTTCTTTATCAGCACTCTTTATTCTCTAAATGGCCTCTTATGCAAGCTTAATTTGGCTTTTTTTTAAAAAAAGGAAGGAAGTAAATCCACGCAGTAATGTCTGGGAGTGGGAGTGTTGCTAGTAAGTGGTCTGAAAAAGGTAGCTGGAGTGTTTCATACCTGGCCTTACTCCTCCTTCTGAGCTGGCTGGGGGTCAGTCCCAGGAGGGCTTTGGGAGCTGTGGGTGATATCCCAGGCTGCTGCCCGGCACGGGGATGGCAGGAGCGGGCATGGAGCCGAGGGTGGTTTTCTGTGAAAAGCCAAGAGCACTTCCAACAGCTCAACCCCTGGTTTTCCTGGCTGGTTTTGCTGGAAGCCTCGTGTTGTTCCAGTGGCAGGTGCACAAAGCAGCACAGGTCTGGCTCTCGTCTGTACGTGCTCTCACTTCGGTCATCACCATCTGCTCAGCCTGATTCCTGCAGTGCAGGGAAGGGGTGGCACAGCAAGATAAAGCAAGTCACCCTCAGTGGCTCCAGCTGAGCAGGCGCAGAGCCACTATCGCAGGGCTCAGCTGCTGGGGCAGAGGTTTCGGTGCCCCGTCGGTTACTGGGATGATACAGGGCACAATGGGATGAGGGTGGGTGGCCAAGGGATGGGCTGGTCTGAGCCCGATGCTGTTGGCAGGTCTGGGTGTCTCCTGCATGGCCGCAGGTAGGGAAGCAGCCTGGTTCAAGGGTTAATCTGAACCCTGCTAGCAAGGGGCTTCCACTGAGTTGGAACCACAGCAGTTGGCTCTTCTGACACAGGCACAAACTGAGCCACTCCCTGAGGAGCCTTGACATTACAAGAAGTCTTTGCCAAATACTTCTCAACACCTCGCTAGCCCTCGATGAGGTCACTGCTGTAAGCCATCACAAGAGAATTCCCCCAGCATTTAAAGCATTTTTTTTCCTGTTAGCAACTTGCTTTTGCGTTACACAGCCACCAACCCAGTTCAGACCCCAGGTGCCTGGTGACCTGTAAAAATATGTGGTCGAGGCATCTCCACATCATTTTTCAACATGTTGACAAGTAAGTATTTTAAAGGAATGTGTTATCTGGGCTGCTTGACTCCTCCCTTTAGAAAGCACCTCTTGCAATGAGTCCAAGTGCTTCTGTTACATATGCTTGGAGCTTAAATTGTGTTGGAAAGGGAAATAACATGGAAACAAGAAAAAAAAATAATAAAAAAATAACTTTAGACTTCCCAGTGGAAAAATCATTTCACTGTTTCCTGGATAACAAAGGCAGAGGGAGGCAGGGAGGGGCATGCACGCTGCTGCTGGCTCCCTCTCCTCTCCCTTTTCCTCTCCTCTCATCACACAAGTCTCTTCCTAGGGAGGAGCAGGTGATGCTTGAAGGCGGTTTGGGGGTCTGTGGGGGGTGTAGGGCAGGAGGCACGGATGGAGATGCATCTCCCATCCCTGCGTTCTGCAGAGCAGGGGCCGGGGGATGAACGGGACCCTCCCCACCCCTCCCGGCTCCGGGGCGTGCTGAGGCTTCACCGCAGGAGCTGGTAACACCCGCGGGCTGCCGGTTTTTGGGGGTTTTAATTTCTTTGGGGATTTGATGGCTCTGAAGAGAGGTGTGTCCTTACTGGGGGGTGCGGGGAAAGGAGAGGCTGACTCAGGGGGTGCCTGGAGAGCCCGGCTGCATTCCGCTGGCTCCAGGCGGCTCTCGGAGCGGGCAGGAGCAGCTCCCGGCCGCCCATCAGACTTCTCCTCCGCAAACCTCCCCGCGGTGCGGTCGCAGGGAGGGGCC
>VZRW01004581.1:0-10395 GCA_013398125.1 Aegotheles bennettii | reverse complement strand
GAAGGGCTAAGCGAGCCCTCCCCCCCCTCCTGATCCCCTCCTGCCCGCAGGTGACTGCTCACAGCCGCCGAGGTTTGCCTTCGCGGAGCCCTCCACGCCCACGCTGGAGTCCTACCCCGTGGGGACCCAGGTGAGGTACAGGTGCCGCCCCGGGTACACCTTGGCCGGGAGCAAGTTCCCCATCATCACCTGCCTCCCCAACTCCAGCTGGTCAGAGAACCCCGACTTCTGCATCGGTGGGTGCCCTCCCTGTGGGCTCCTGGGGTGGTGTGGGGGGTCCCCTGCTGCACCCCAGAGATGGGCACTCCTGTCCCTGTTTTCAGGCCAGCTGGGAACAAGCACCTGCCCTGCTGGCTGCCCAGGATTGCCCTTTGCACTTAGAAACGTAATCTGGGACATGATACCTGCCTTTAATTATTTTACTATCTGGTGATACAGTGTCAATGTTGTGATATGTTTGCACGAGAGCAAGGTGCAGTCTGGAAAAGCCCGTGGGAGTCTGTTGTCCCTGTGGGAATGGGCTTGTACTGGCCTTAGGGCCATCAGCAGGTCCTTCCCCATCCCCTTCTCCTTTGTGCTGTTTCCTATAGACCAAGACCTCTGCTTTATTTGTGCTTTATTTGTGTTATTTATATACTTGTTATTTATATGTTATTTATATAACTTATATCGGGTTATCCCTTCCAACCATAATGATTCTATATGGTCTAATGGTTAGGAATATGATGGGATAAAGGTTGGACTTGATGATCCTGGAGGTCCCTTCCAACCATAATGATTCTATGATTCTATGTTGCTTCTTATTTGTGTGAACTTTCAGTTCCTCAGAAGTTAACGTGAGTCTTGTATCTTCTCCAGAAGTGTGGGTGCTTGCTCATGAGGAAAATTATGTGCCTGATAAATGGTTAATTAGTCTGTAACGACACTGAACAACACTGTCACCTGTGTTTCACTACCATGCTATAAAATAAAGCTAACAATGGCCATTGTCCTCCTAGGAAAGCCGTGTGGTCCACCGGAGATCATGAATGGCAAATTTCACTTCACAACCGACCTCCTGTTCGGGTCGACAATAACCTTCACTTGTGATGTTGGGTAAGTGTTGGCCCAGGCTCCTCCCAACAGAGCCAATGCTGGGAGACAGCTCCCATGGGAGACTTGGAGGCTTTTAATATCTGAGGGCTGTTTCCTTGGCAAGCAGAGGCAGGGCGGGAGGTGTTCGGAGCAGGGAGCCGTGGGGGCCAGGTTATCTCTGGCCATGAGACTGTGATCTTTGCTTTGCAAAGAGTTTTGTTCTCTTCCTGTTGATGCTCATTAGTAATTCAGTGTTTGCTGGTGTTGTGGGGTGGGTCTGGCTGTCCATGTCTTAGCTAAGGGGTCTCGGGAAAAGAGGGCTGTGGTGTCCTGGGAGTGCCTGGAGCAGGGTGAGAGGGAAAGAGGGCAGTTCAGGTTCATCAGGGCTCTGCTGAGAAGATCACTTGCTATTTGGATCTGCCATTGCACAGCCCAGGGCTGCACAGGCTCAGGGTGGGGTGGCCGTCTTGCTCGTGCTCCTGTGAGCTTGTATCCATCATGGCAAGTATTACCTTTCCTCTGACTGCATCCTATGCTGCATTTCTTTAGGTATTGAGAAAAATGTGTTTTGTAGGAGGGCCAGCTGGTTTTCCCCTAGGGTTCAGCTCCTCCAGAGCACACCACTAGAAATGGTACAACTTTCTGAATTTCCCAAGCTGACTTTTTTCACTCTTTTCAAAGAGATTCAACCTTTTCTTTTCTTAGGTACCGCTTAGTTGGGAAATCATCTGCAGAATGTGTACTTATAGACACTGGAGTTGCTTGGGATAACATTCCATATTGTGAGAGTAAGCAGACCTTAAGTGTTTTGTGTATATCTCTTCCTCAAAGCTATTGCAATCTATCTGGTAGTTTGGGGAATGGCATGTGGATACTCTGTTCTTGGCACCTAATGCAAATTATATTAGTCTTTAATGAGACCGACTCCTTACCTCTCCCACACACAAGTGCTCTTCCTGGAGCTGGGAATGAAAGTTAAATACTAACGAGGATCTGCGGATGTTGACACAGCTCTGTACTCAGATCTGCAAGAAAAGCAGCTCCCAACGCTGTTGGTTGGTATTGCCCAGCCCCAGCGTGCAGCGAGCTTTCTGCCAGGCTGGTGCAGGGGCTGCATCACTCCTGGTTTCCATCCTGGATTGTTTATTGACCAGGACTGGGATGCCTTGACAGGACTACACATCCAAAATCTCAATCTTCAAAAGGGAAATAAATACTAAGAGTTTTGTTGGTGCTGTTTGGGCTTTGTAGCATCCCGTGCGGTGAGCCTGACCATTAGCTGATGGTTGGGCTTTATAGCACCCCCTGGGACAAGCCTGACCATCAGCTGATGGTTTGCTGCTCTAATAGGTATTCTGGCCTTGTCCTCATTAGCACAGTGAAGGTAGGGAGGTGAGGGTCCCAAAGTGCTTGGTGAAACCATGTTGATTGCCTCCAGAAGGCCTCTCTGTAGTGTCTCCATTTGGACAATAGATACTGTTTTGCCATTTTAGCATTTATGCATTAAAAACCCCCCTGGGAAACATTCAGAAGGTAAAGATGCATTCAAGACTGGCTGCTTCCCTATTTTTTTTATTTTGGCTTTTATTTTTTTGTTTGTTTGGGTTGATTTTTTTGTTCACTGATTTATTTTTTTTTCTTTTGAGTAGCTAGACCTGAGTTTCATATTTGATAGCAAAGTTCTTGCATTTTTCTTGCCTGCAGGTATTCCCTGTTTACCACCTCCTCCCATCGAGAATGGGCAGCTCCTCAACGGGAACAGAGACTTCACCTTTGGCATGTCTGCAACCTACAGGTGTAACAGTGGCTTTTCTCTTATTGGAGATGACACAATTCACTGTACAGCAGATGAGAACCTCATGGGGGTGTGGAGTGGTACAGCCCCTGAATGCAAAGGTAGATGTTTTTTCTTCCTCTCCTTGACTTTGTTTCTCATCCCTCTCCTGATCTGTGCTTTCTTCGATGGGCTGCCAAACATGAGGACATTGACTTGTGTCTAAAGTGATTCCCAGAAAGCTTAATTGGTGATCTTCCAAGCTGTGGTCAGTGGCAGGGCTTGGATGGATCCTTCAGCCCATGAGTAACATCCTTCTCCCTCCCCCTGTCCCAGGGCTTCCAGCAAATGAACTCTCACGTGTGCAGTTTCCTAATGACCTCTCTGTTCATGGAGCACTTGCACCCCCCTGGGCACCTGTCCCTCTTGGGGTGAAAGGGTGGTAGTTTCCTTAGTAAGCTTCTCGTGTGATGCCTCTGGTGCCCCTGCAGGGCATTTCCTTCCTGTGATAAATGTTCTTATTGCCTTATCTTCGCTTCCAGTGGTCAGATGTGAAAATCCGGAAGTTAGAAATGGACGGAGATTATCTGGCTTTGGCACTGAGCACACGTACAAAAACACAGTGACCTTTGAGTGTAATCCTGGTTACCTCATGGTCGGGAGCAATACCATTACCTGTGAAGCAGACAGTACCTGGCAGCCACCTGTGCCTACGTGTGTGAGCAGTGAGTACCAACAAACTGACTTCCCTGAGCAATGGCACTGGAGTAGATTTAAGAGCCGTTGAGCAGATCAGCTTCCAAACCTTGTGTGCTCACAGCTGTGCCCTCGCAGAGCACGCTGGCTCAGGTCCTGGGCTTGGCAGGCCAGGCCAGTTATATATTTAGACTTGAAGCTATTTATTTGTGCCCTGGGAAGGGGAGGCAGAGCTGCCATCTCCAGCTGATGGGGTCATTTCACCAGCTGCCAGACCTGGGTGTTGGGCTTCTGAGGTCCTGCAGCATGAGGGGTGGTCAGTGAAGGAGCTTCTCTGAGGCAGAGATGCTACCCAGTCCCTATCTTTTCTCCAGTTAAGCAAACAGTGATGAGTGCTCCTGTCTGCTAAGTGGGTTGGATGCAGAGTGTATCCCAGATGCTGCATTCAAATAGGTTAAAATGTTGTGTGCTCCAGAACGGGCAGTTTGCTGTTGTTATCATGGACCCTTTGGATACCCATCTGAGCTAACCTTACTTTTGTGTCCAGGCTGTGGCTCTGCCCCAGTCTTCACTTTTGCTGAGAGAGAGGGGGCTGGGGATGAACCCTTTCCTGCTGGGACTGAGCTCACCTATCGGTGTAAGCCGGGTTACACTCCAGCACCAGGAAAGTCCAATGTTGTCACTTGTCTGAATGATGGAACTTGGTCTTCAGACCCAAACTTCTGCATACGTGAGTATCCCTGTTCCTCTGCTCTCCTGACCCATCTGTGCATGCTTGAGATGTTGAGGTGAAATTTGAGTTATGCCCAGCTCTGGGTTTGAGGTAATTCCCATGCTGCTTTCTTTTCCTGCAGGACAGGAATGTACTCGTCCCATGATAGAGAATGGGAATGTGAGTCCAAACAGTTTCCTCTTTGAGACAGTTGTGACGTTCTCCTGTCTTCCTGGGTGAGTGGATCACTGCCTAAAAGGGACCAACTCGGGGGGCAGAGGGCAGGGATCATGGGCAGCAACATCCAACCCCTTCCCTCCCTGGTTTCCCAGTGCAAGAAGTCTCCAGTAAAACCATATGTTGTGCCTTCAGTGAGATGAGCACATGGCAATGTGCTTGGTAATGCCATGAACTGCCTCAGTTTAGCTCTTATTGGTGCCCTTCATTAGTGGCTTTGGCATGGCCAGATCCCGTTCCATAGCAGGGGCAACTTCTGGTTAATACCTTGCCTGCATGCAGTGGTGGGGGGGTGGGGGAGGAACCCTGTCTGGGTTGTCTTCTGGAAAGTAATAAACAACTTCTCTTCCTTTAGGTATGAATTAAAGGGGTCATCTCGTGCCAAATGTGTGGCATCAGGAAGTGGAGTTAGTTGGGACAGAGCATTTCCACGCTGTGAAAGTAAGGGAAAAACTCTGCACAGAGCCATTAAGAGGCTGTGCCTCCTCCTCCACATACACCTCTTCACCTTTGCAGTTAGGAGAAGTACTCAGACCCTCTTGTTGATGTTCTTCCTGCAGAAAAGCAGACTGTTAGTTTCTGTGAAGACCCCCCGACCATCAGCAATGGGATGCACAACGGCACAAAGGGTGAAACCTTTGTCTCTGGCTCCGTGGTAGTTTATAAATGCAAAGATGGTTTCACCCTCACTGGAGATGCCCTTCTGGAGTGTGTTGCAGATGAACACCAGCAAGGCTGGAGCAAGCCTGCTCCTGAATGCAAAGGTGACTGTCTCCTGGATCTGTCTTGCTGTTTCCTCTCTGCCTTCAGATTATCTATTTTTACCTTCCTGTAAATCCTCAGATCATTCTGCTAAGGACCAAGCCTTTGATGCTTCCCAAAACAGCTTCAGTTAAAATCTAGTGCTGAGAGAGCATGATTAGGTGGTGGCATGGACACATGGGCTGGTGGAAATGTAGCCTGGTAAATGAGTCTGTGTTTTAACAGACAGACCTCTGTGCAGTTGGGCTGTGCATGGGTCCTGTTCTGTGTGTGGCTTGAATTGTTTTCCCTGATTTGAGATCTTGGGTGGTGTTGTGTGATGAATCACCGTGCTGAGTTTCACATTTTGGTTTGCTTCCTTTCCAGATGGAGCAAACATCATCATTGTTGGTAAGTAACTCCTGCACTCCCTTACCATGCTCTGACCTACTTTGTGTTGTTGTCTCCTGTGTGTTCTGCTTGAAATAAGCTTAAAAGCCTTCCACTGCAGTCTGTGGTCACATTTATATTGTTGCTTTAAGATGTGGAAGGTGGGGGGAAGGTAAAGGGGACAAGGGATGGAAAAGATGGCTGGAGTGAAGACTGAAGCTTCTTATTTGTCTTTTGTAGGAATCCTCCCCCTGCTCCTGGCAATCCTGGTTATGTACATCTAGATCAGGGAACGGGCACAGTGATGAGGCTACGTTGGACTTGATCACGCTGATCCCAGTGCTCTGCTTTTCCCCTCCTGTGAAATTGGACTTGGATCCGCAACAAATCGACCTTGGATGAGAAAGCCCTGATGCTCCCTGCGCCGCCCAGGCAGCACCCACCCCTCGGGCTGTGGCTGCACGTCGTGTGGGGCACAGCAGCTCGTGCGTGGGGCTGGGATGGGCTGGGATGAACTGGGCTGGGCTGAAGGCTCCCTGCCACCCAGGTGAGGACACGCTTCTGAAATTTTACTAGAGAGAGAAAAATTTAAGTGCCTTAATAGAAAGAGCTACTGTTCTAACTCTTCCTCTATGTGCTAGAATGAGTTTTAACCTTCAGCTGGAGGTCTTGGTATGGTGCTGAGGTTTTTCTGTATGCTCTGTGCAAACACCCTCCCTGTCCCTGCAGCGCCTCGATGCTTCTCTGCAAGCAGTGAAGGTTTCGGTGAGCAGAAAGCCCTGGGAAGGGACCCAGCTGGGTGGGTGCTCAGGGGCAACGGAGCTTGTCCATGGGCAGGTGGTGTCTGGGCCAAATGGGGACTCGCAGGTGTCTTGGCAGATGCCACCAAACATCAGAAAGCTTCTGCATGTGAACCTTTGCACTCCTGCTCCGGTGCTGCCTGCCTGGGGTGACCCTGTCGCAGGGAACCCATGTCTGAATTTGCACTGAAAAGGCTTTTTCGGGGGTGCTGTGCACCCCAGCCACACTGGCTCGCACCGTGGGTTGACCGGGTGCCAGCTCAGCCCTTGGCACCTTGGGGCTGTGGTGGTGCTGGGGAGGAAAAACAGGTTTTTGGCTTCTTGCTCTGCTGGCGGCGGCTGCACGGGGCGGCTCTTGCTCCGATGCTGCACCCAACACGGATGTAAATCAGCCCAAAGCCTTTATTTACTCCTCCGTGGGGAACAGGGTGCATCTTTTGTGCACTTTATTTTTAACCTGCCCTCGCTGGTTGTTGTGTTTGGGACGGTTTGTGAGGGTGGGTGGAGGTGGGTGAGGCAGTGTGTTGGCTCTGGCCAGGCTTTGGCAGTGCCACGAGGACAGCCTGGATGATGGGACCTCACTTGCCTTGTGTAAGCTGAAGAGGTGTGCAGCAGCTTGTAAAATGAAGTAAAGATTTGAAGGCTTCCTTGGAGTCCTATTTATAACAGAAACAAAACTGTGGCAGGATGTTAAAGTTGTATTCAGCTATTGCCTGAATCCAGCTTGAGAGACTGGGACTTTCAGATGGTAAAGCGAGATGTTGAGGTTCAGGGTTTTGTCTGATGGGGAATGTCCTGTCTGTGTCACCTGAAGGTGAATGACTTCTCAGCTGGCAATGGGAAGTGAAATGTGTCTATTACCTGCTTTTTGCTTCTGCATTCTTACCAATGCTTTCCCATGAACAGGAACATGCATCTATGTAGAGAGGAAAAACACAAATAGCCGTTTCCATCAGCAAGTTACTCATGTTCCAGATAAACCCACAAGGTTCTCCCTTCCCAGCAGGGCACTGTCTTGCTCAGCTGTCACTGGGGTGCTGCGAGGTGCTGTTTTTGGAAGCCAGTCTTGCAGAACAAGCACTTGCAGCTGTTGGTTATTTTATTTCTCTTACCACAAGCCATGTGAACAAAACACAAATGTAGGACCTCATAGGTTGGCGTTGTGTTCTGTTTCGTTGTTTTAAGCTCAGCACAATTGTTCTTGCTGCATAGGCTGGAGTAGTTTTTCCAAATGATTTAACCCCTAATTTGGGGATCAGCTTGAAATGGTCATGTTGCAACCAAATGGAAGGAACTGTGAATGCTGTGACATAACTTATGGGTGTCATCACCAAAATTCACTGTTGAAGAAGGTTTATCTGCTATGTTTGTAATGAATTTGTATGAAGTTTTACTTTATAATCTGAGTGTAAACAATCAAGTGCCATTCTGTAGTATAAATGTTGCATATGTAAATATTGGAAGCTCTCTGTCAATAAAAGGGGTAAAAAGACTTGAGTAATGCATGTCTTGATGCTTGTTTTAGGCCCAGAAAGCATCTGCTGCTGAGGTGGGGAGCTGGAGGGTGCTGTGTCTGCTCCTGCATCAAAAAGTCCCCTCTGTGGATTTTTATTCTTGTGGCCAGGGATACTGCCAGGTTGGAGGAGTCCCAGAGTAGCCAAGGTTGGGTCGGGAGGAGAGAATGCCCTGCTCTGCCCATGCTGTCCCTGGGCAGGTGAACTGTGCCCTCCAGCTGGCTGGTGGGAAGGGCTGCTGTCACCACCTGGGGACTTGGCCACCTCCCCTAACCGAGGATGCTCTGCACTGAGGACACAACTGGGCTAACAGCACCTCTGTGCCTGCACCCACCCCTCTTTCACGGGTGCAGTGGGTCCCAGGGGCCCATCCTCCCCTGCCAAAAACAGCAGCAGCAGCACGTGGGCACCCTGCAGCCTCTCCGGGGGTGGTGGCTGTGCCTGCCCTGTTCCAGGAAGCCCATGGGTTCCTGTCCTGTGGCCCCAGGAAGCCCCACAGCTGTGGCTCCTTCTGCATCTGGGGCTGGTGGGAGGAACTGGGGTGCTCATATCTTCCTGCAGCCCCCCGGGAGCCACAATCTGCGCTGGGGACCGGAGCATGGTGCTCGCCTTCACCCTCTGCCTCCTGGGCAGCTCTGCTTTGCTCCTGGCCATCACAGCTGAGGCTCAAGGTAAGGGAGACCGGCAGGTCTGTGCCTTTGGGGCCTTCCTCCCACAGCCCTGCTCTTCCTCGTCTCTGCTCCTCTCCTTGCTGATCCTTTTGCTTTTCCCTGTGGCAGCAGACAGGAGCCCTGTGCTGGTCTCAGGGGACCTCAGCACCCCAGCCCCTGAGCATCACAGAGCCTCTGAGCTGCTCTGCTAATGACAAAGACCCCTGGGATGGCACTGGGACCACTTCAGCAGCCAGGGGAAATCATTATAACCTCACTACAGGAGGCTGTGGAAAACCTTGCACAACCTGCTCAGCTTCTCATAGCAGAGGGCTTGACCCACGTGTTCAAACTGCCAAAGTAAAGCTGGTTATGGGTCCAGCATCTCGGGGCAGTGAGTGGAGGAGCCTGTTCCAGTAACAGATTGCATCCGAGCTCGCTCAGGTTGAAACTTGCTGTGATGCATGCAAACACACTGGGCTGTTGCCAGTGAGAGGTATTTCTTTTGCCCTCTTTCTACATCCCTGCATCTCATGCAAATATTTCCTTAGTGAACAAGCAGCTCCTTCCCCGTGGTTTTGGTGCTGACCGCCTGCCTGCCTCTCCATCTCTCCAGGGGTCTATGCAAACAGCCCCCAGGCCCCCTGGAAGCACACCTGCAGGCTCATGGGCGAGTCTCCACATGGGTCCCTTGCAAGGTGCAGCAGAGGCTTCACCAGGTCCATCCCTGCACTGTGGGCAGGGTGCACTGAGGAAGCAGTGGGGTCCCCACACAGCACAGGGAGGAGCCCCGGGGGCACCCACCCTGGCTGCAGCCTCCACCACGTCCCATCACTCAGGGACTGACATGATGGACACCATCAAAGCAGCACCCACCACGAGCAGGAACAGCTTGAGAGCTCTGTAGGTAACCAATGTTCTATTTCTCTCCCAGCTGCCCGATGCCCATTCCCATCTGTCCTGTATGGGAGGTGGGTACCTGTGGCTCGCTCGTCCTACAAGACTGGGGACACCGTGAGCTTCGTGTGCAACACAGGGTACACCCTGCAGGGCTCCCGCACCAGCACGTGCCAAGCTGACCTCAGATGGAGGCCACCTCTGCCAGCATGCAAAAAGGGCAAGTGTCCACACGTGGTGATGGCCATGGGGGAAAGGTTCCTCCTGTGCTCCCCCAGATTCTGTGGGGAAGCAAACCAGGATGCATCTGTCCTTGCTTCTCAAACCAAAGTGATGCCAGCTTGGCTCTCAGAGAGACAGAAACGGCTCAGAAGAAAGGAGCTGGGGTGGGACACAGGGCTGGCAACAGCCTGTCCTGTCTTGGGCTCCCAATGGGATGGGGAGAAGTTAAACCCGGGGCCAAGCTGCTGTGCAGCAGGAGGCTGCAGCCTCCCCAGCTTTGAGGATGTAGGATCTGCTGCTCCAGGGGGGTTTCTGTCACTGCTTCTGGTCAGATGTGGGATGTTCTCATCTTCCTCCTGGAACGGGAAGTAATCACAACTTCTCACTGCTCTTGCTGCTTCCATGTCCATGTGCCATTTTCTGCCAGATCCCATTATATGCCTGTGAATGGTCCTGATGAGATTGTCCTTATAATTACTAATTTCCTCCAGCTGCAGTGCAGTTGTGATCTTGGTGCTGCTTCACCTTTTGTTAGCTGATACTTTGGTCCAGCAAATGGAACAAAGAACAAGCAGAATTCAAGATATCACGCTGATGTCACCCAAACAGTCCCAGTAGCACAGAAATGGCAGAGAGCTGACCCACAGGGCAATTTCTCTTCCCTTTCCAGAGGTGACGTGTCCTCAGC
>VZRW01004580.1:0-11915 GCA_013398125.1 Aegotheles bennettii | reverse complement strand
ACCATAATGATCCTATGATTCTGGTTTTAAATTTTCTGACATTATAATGCTGTAGTGTATGCTTTGATATGCATTTGTTTTTAATAAGGCAGCCTCAATTTCCTGATTTAAGGTGAATTTTTGAGTGTATTACACATAATGTACTGAGTATACAGTAGGGTGTATTCAGAGTACATAGAGGCTGACAGTCTGCAGCCCTGTTTGTATTTACATTTTATTTACATGGAGAAGAAAATGTTATTAAAAGCAAAACTTCACATCAGTTGTCTTGTAATAATAATGCTTTGACTTTGTAAATAGCAGAATGCTGTGAATGAAATGCAATATTTTTCTTTCCAGGTTTGAGAAGACTAAAGCGTCACTAAAAGTGTAACTAGAATGGACAGTTACTTTAAAGCTGCAGTCTGTGACTTAGACAAACTACTTGATGAATTTGAACAGAATACAGGTTAGTTCCTGCACTGCCTTGTTCTCCAGTGTAGTAATACTGGTCAAATGGCTGTTATCGTGGAATTTGAAAGTAATATGTGTTAAATAAAAGTTTGTATTGATTAATAGATGGGATTGAGAGGGAGTACACTGTGGAAAGAACCAAGTTTTATAAACTTTGTTTTTGATCTCATTTTGCTAAAAATAGATGAATATGACTGCTACAGAACACCTCAAAATCCGTATGACTCAAAACACCATTCGCTTTCTTCAGTTCTGGATTGCTTACAACATCTATACCCAACACCAAAACTGCAAGAGGATGATAACAATTGTACTCCATCAGAAGAACTGTCTCCAACTAGCCATGTTGGACCAAGTGAAGCACTTCTGAGTAGTTCACCACAAAACGAGCAGAGCGTTGCTGGACCTGATCTTTTGTCTACTGTAGACAGTGGCTCATTAAGTGAAATTCAGGCTTCAAACCTGGGAAGGTGTAGTATACCTGTGTGTGATCTTGTTAACGACACGGGTAACTTAATCCATTCAGTGGCTGGTCATGAAGATACTCAAAAGTTGCAGCCAGATGACTTCCAGTACAGTGAAGGTTTGATCGGCTTTGACGTATCTTGTGTACCTGTTCCTACTTGTGTGTCATCATCAAGTTTCATTGCTGTTTCAAGTACAGAGCAGGGTGATGGGGACTCAATACTACAAGATTCAGGACATCTTAAAACAGAGGAGCTTAATCATATAGCTTTAAAACCAGACAGTTATGCTATAGCAAAGATCTCAGACCCATGTGATGATCTACACATGACAGCCTCTGTAAAGAGCAGTGAAGTGTTTGATGATCTTGAACAAACTGCTCACCCTAATACTGCCTGTGGCCCTGCAACATCACAGAATTCAGATGCATGCAGTCCCAAAGATGAGAAAGCATATGAAAAATTGCCTCGTGAACCCCAAGGTGGAGGTGGATGCTCAGCAGTAAGCAAACAGAAGTGTGGAAGAAATGCCGTAGAAAAGATGGACTCAAGAGATGAGAATACTGTTGAATCCATGCCTTCAGATCTGCCAACAAGGCCTCAGTTGCACAAAAGCCATGCAACATTACCTGAAAACTGTCTTTTGCCAGGGTCTTCGTATCAAACAGGAGCTCAAGTAGAATTGGAAAAGAAAATTGCAGAGGATGTAGGTAGTGAAGAGCTTAGTAGCAATGAAATACTAAGCAGCATTTCAACTTCGTGTATTTCAGTTGAGGATGTCCAGACCTCGCTGTCATGTCTTCCACTTCCTGTATCTATATGTGGTTCATTAATTGTAATGGAAGAAAAAGTTAATCCTCTACCTCAAAATGAAATGGTGGAGGTTATTAGTGATATTTTAACTGTTTGTGCTGGAAAGTCTAAAACTGATCTCACAGGTAGAGAATCCAGTGAAAACACTGACTTGCATGAACAGGAAGGATATCTAGCTAAGATTAAGGAAGGTATTGTGGAAAAAAGCACGGATGGAGATAAGTATGATACTGAGAATGTGACTGATGATAGTGACTCTCAGCAAATCAAAGCTTTTGCTTCCACTTTTCTAGAATATGAAGCTGAGCCATATGGTGTTGATGTAGACTCTTACTACAATGAAAGCATGAGCCCAGTTATGGCTGACTTTACTGTTGAGGAGGGTGTTATTAAAAGTGATACTCTAATAAGTGATGCTGAGCTTGATGATTTCTTGTATGGTCAAAGTCTTCAGTCCAATGTGTTGAAGTCTTCAGACAATGATAGTAACTTAATGGAAGCTGATGCGGATGAAGAGAACTTAACAGACATGAACAACCTGGATTTCACAGAGGTCACTGAAGAACATAAACAAACAAAACTGGAAGGGATAACTAGCATTAATAGTAATCTTAAAGTATCTCTTACTGCCAATGAATTGGAATCTGCAACAGAAGAGAGTATGTCTTGTATTCAGGACATGACTAAGAGTGGTAGTGAAGCACTAGTTTCTAATGTTTGTCTTGAAGGTGCAAGACCGAAGCAGTTGCTTGGCCTTTACCAACGTCAGAGACAACTGAATAGAACAGATGTACTTGAGAGAGAAAACCAGGAAGCCAGTTCTACTGCTCCAGAAGCTTCCCTCTCGGGCACCAGCATAAATGTTGATAAAAATTCTGAACCTCTGCACTCTGGAGGGAGCAGCTCTGAAACTGGAGGAGATCAAACATCTGAAAATGTAGAATCACTTAAAATACCTGCAGCTGTCTCACGGAAACAGCCATTGTGGATTCCTGACTCAGAGGCACCCAAATGCATGAACTGCCAAGTCAAGTTCACATTCACAAAAAGGCGACACCATTGTCGTGCATGTGGAAAGGTAGGTTGTCGGAGAGGGGTCCTGTGTTACTGAAAGCAAATGAATTCTGATTTAGGCATAAGCAAAATACAGAAGGGAAAGAATATTGACAGAGGTTTTCTAGGCTCAGAGTATTTTATTTTAAGAAAGTATATATTTTTCCGTCCTAGAAGCTTAAAGACTTCCGGAGAAGACACTGTCCTGGTTTTAGCTGGGATAATTTTCTTTGATTTAGCTAGTGTGAGGCTGTGTTTTGAATTTGTGCTGATGATAATGTTGATAACGCACTGATGTTCTAGTTGTTGTCGGGCAGTGCTTATATTAAGGCAAGGACTTTTTCAGTTTCTCATACTGCCCCTGTCCTCCCAGCTGCTTCCCTACAAGGTGGCCAGGGGGATATGCCCCACCACAGGACATCAAGATTAGAGTGTAAACCAAGAGGAGTTGTCCAGGAGGAGTGATTGCTGCTTCGGAACTGGCTGGGCATCAGTGGGTAGTGAGCAATCACATTGTGCGTCACTTGTCTTCCTTGGGTTTTATTTATCTCTCTTTTTTGTTATCTCACTTTCTGTAGTAGTAGTGCTTTATTTCAATTATTAAACTGTTGTTATCTCAACCCACAGGTTTTACTTTTTTGATTCTCCTCCCCATCCCACTGGGGGTAGGGGGGTGAGAGGGAGCAGTGAGCCAGTGGTAGTGTGTTGCTTAGTTAACAGCTGGGATTAAACCATGACAGTCCTTTCTGGTGCCCAGTGTGGGGCACAAAGGCTTGAGATTAAACCACAACAGAATTATATTAATTAAGAAATGTATCACATATTTGTGGAAACAATTAAACAGAAGTAAGGAGAACATTCTTATTTTATCTTCCATTACTGGGTAGACTAATGTGTTTTGCACAGAACAGGGAAGATGAGACAGTGGACTGCTTCATAGTAGTCATGGTGAATCAGCTTTTTATTCAGCTTTTAAGTTAAGTTTCAGTATTTAAGCTTAAAAAAACCTGAGGTGGTGATGATGATTGGAATTCAGATAAGTGTTTATTCTAGCTGTAAAACACTGTCCCGTGATGTGAAAGGATTGCATTCTTTCAAGAGCTGCAACAGCACTACCAAGGAAAGGATTTATAGCCTAAATCTGTCCTCCTGTGTGTTTAGATGTGTAATTTTCCAGGCAAGTCATCTCGGGGGAACAGTATGCCACTTTTGTGGGGGGAATTATTGAGTAATGTGTAGAACTTTTTTTCAGTCTGTGGTCTTCTGCAGTGAGCAAATAATGTCAAAGCTTATTCTTAATCCAGAATTCCCTTGTCACCTACTGTGTTTTACACATGTACTAGTGCATAAATGGAAATACTAACAATAACAATGAACTTATTTTTTGGAGTTCCTCTGTAAGCTTTATGGATGAAGAGATAACAGCAAAGACTGTCAGTACTTACTAGCTTTGTGCATCCCCAGTGTTGACAGCCATCTGGAGAGGCTTGTTAATTTTTTCCCAGGATACCTCTGTGTATTTCCCAGAATACCATTGTGTATTCAGAGCATGGCAGCCATTTACTTAAACTGCAGTAAAAGTGAACTAAAATGTAGGTCTGAATTGAGATGCCAAGAAAATGAAGAACTCCTTGTGACAGCCTAGAAGTCATTGAACTTAATCATTCGTCAAAATATCCTGTTGAAGTTTTGTAACATTTTAAAACACGGTTCTTCAGAGTGGGTTTCATTTCAGTCGTAAGACTGACTACTTCAAGTTCCTGTTTACATTCACCATGAAATTTCTTGTGCCTTTTCTTGAGATGGGGATAAATCACCCTTTGCTACACAGTCCTGTTCACAACCATCAGCTGTTAGTGTTCCTAATCTCATGTGTTGGGTTTTGGCAGAACAACAGTGTAATTTGAGTAAGTGTCACAATGCATGTTCATTGGGAGAATGAGTGAAGGCATTAAGGATTATATAAACTTCATGCAGTTGTAACTATCATAGCTTTTCTGAATGTGCAACAGCTTAACTTTCTGCCTTGTAAGACTTCCTGTCTTTTTAACAGTAACTTTTTGTCTTAAAAAACCAAAACATTCCTTGTGGACATATTGTGGCTTGTTGTATTTTCAGCCACTTGGACATAAGGCGAAACTGGTAGGCATTCTCAGTTGTTCTCTGTGGACTATTCTGGATGACAACTGTACAGTTTTCATGTGGTCCTACAGCTTTGTTTTTTATCAATGAGGATGGCAACACTTGTAAATTCTGGCTTCTGTGCTGGTGAGAAGTGTGAGGTTAGTGGTCCTTGCTTCTCCCATCTGCAGCACTTGTGAGGCCAAACAACTTCACCATTTATTTAGGTGTTTTTCTCTTCCTGTGGCACATTTCATCTTCCTAGCTCAATCAGAATCAATTTCTTTGCTCAGCAACCTTGTTTTCGTCTCCTTTCCCACGTTACATTACCTGTCCCTTAGTTTGTCTTCACCTCTTGTCTCCTGAGCATTAGGATTAAGCTGCTACCTCAGTTCTCAGTCCCAGCGGCACCAAGTGTAAGAGGAGAATACCAGTTGCAAAGGATTGTACTGGTTCGCATTTGGAGCCCTGAGATGGATTGTAATGGATTAGCAATTAATCTTCACCAGTTACGTTCTTAATGTCTTTACTGAGCATATGCAGTTTCAGTTGATGTAAATTACCTGTGACACTAATGCAGAAGCAATTGGAATAGTTTCTCTTTTGAGCTTACATTGCACTGATCAGGTATTACTGTTTCTTACAGTGACTTTTCCTACTTACAGAGGTTCGCTTATAATTTTATTTTTTTTTTATCTGTCACTGCTGTTTGATGAGGTTTTTCCCCTTAATCTGCTTTGTTTTGCTGGAGATAAATCAGAAGTAGCAGAAGACTTCTAGTGTTCTTTCCACTAACCTATCAGTAGAAGGCTTCTGTCAGACCAAGGTTTCAAAAGATACCTTTTGTAAAGGCTAATACTGGCTCTAGAGTCTGCATATAGCCAAAAATGGTGGGACTCTTTGAAAAATTGCAAATCACCCTTGGAAGCATATAAGAGGAAAGTGGGAAAAACACCAGGTATTTGTGGGAACTCTTGCAGAAAACAGCATTACTAGAGACATAATTCTTTGAATGGGCTTGTGCAGGTGGAGTCCAGGCTAAAAAGATGCACTTTTTTCCTCATCTCTGCTTAAAAAGACAGGAGATAGATCGTGTTGGAGGAGAAAAACACATTCTATTCGGTCAAAGCAGTCTTCAGCAGGTTTTTAAAATACTTTGCTGAATAGAGCTAGTAACATGAAAGCAACTATGCTTACTCTTTCTGACAGAGCTGGGGAGCCAGCATAGTTCCTGAGCCAGCATTGGTAAATAGCCTGGGGAAGCCATGAGCACTGGCTTAGATAGTTGTCCGTGAGGTAGAAGAGGCAACTTGGAATTTCATGACAAACTGATAATGCTTGTCAAATTTCATTTCATGAAATGTCATTGTCAATTTCATGACAAACTGATAATGGCTCTCTGTAGAGGCTTGGTGCAGCACACAGTGCTGCAAGGTATCAGTGGATAAGGAATGGCGTGTTGCTGATATGACACTAGATTGTTTTAACCATTACCTGAGCCCTAAGGGGAAACTGCATCAGTTATCTTCAGAGAGAGTACAAAACCAGTAAAGCAAAACCTGACCCAATTCTGGGATTCAGTCCTTGTTCCTATCCCTGTTAGCTAATATAAAACTGATTTGGGATTAACAGAAGTAGAAGTGAGTTTAGCAATAGGGGGTGCAATCTGGAATTGTTTTTATCGCTTCAGGTAAGATTTTTAATCTAATATCACTTATGTCCTTGTTGCTGCTCTTTGTTGTGTACATAGTGTGGGTTTTGGTTTTTTCCCTGAAGATTTCTTCATGAGTGAATACAGGCTTGAATATTAGGCTGCAGAGGGGTTAGAGTTAAACAAGTGTATTTCTTGGAAGAGTTTTCTAATTGCTGTGCAATTGTATACCAGCTTCTTCTATCCATGATCTTAAAAAAAAAATAAATCCAACTTTAGCTGGTTTGTGGGTATCTGGCCTTATATAATTAGATCTGCTCACAGCAAGGAATTTTAGGTGCTACTCTCTTTCATAGCTGAATCTGAGCAAGTGTTGGCAAGAGCTGAGTGCTTAGCTGTGTAATGCAGGGTGGTCCTGGCCATGTGTGGAAGATTGATTTGTAAACAGCTAAGGTTTACTTTGGTCCAACAGAAACACCTGGCAAATTTCAGAAGCTTGTGGTGTGGGTAAATTATGGTGCATTTATGGGGAACAGTATAGGAAAGAATCTCTGATCAAAAGCAGACATTGCAGACGTTGTAGTTTGGCCCAAATTGCGGAGCTTTTGAGATCCTTAATCATAGCATCATATGATAGTTTGGGTTGGAAGGAACGTTTAAAAACTGTCTATTCCAACTCCCTCCTGTGGGCAGGGACATCTCTCAGTAGACCAAGTCGCTTAGAGCCCTGCCCAGTCTGACCTTCAACACTGCCAGCGATGGGGCAGCCACAACTCTGGGCAACCTGTTAAGAGTGTCCTACCACCCTCACCATAAAAAAATTCTTCCTTACATCCAATGGAAATCTACCTTCTTTTAGTTTAAAACCATCGCCTCTTGTCCTGTTGCTACAGGCCCTGTAAAAAGTCTCTCTCCATCTCTCTTACAAAGCCCCCTTTCAGTATTAAAAGGCCACAGTCAGGTCTTCCTGGAACCTTCTCTTCTCCAGGCTGAACAACGCCAACTCTCTCAGCCTGTTCTTGTAGCAGAGCTACTCCAGCCCCCTGATCATTTTTGTGGCCCTCCTCTGGACCTGCTCCAACAGCTCCATGCCTTTCCTGTGCTGGTGACCCCAGACCTGGATGCAGTAAAATCCTTTTTAGTCTAATGCTTTCCCTTTTCCCCAAACAGAAATATATTGTAAGATGCATATGCTAGAGCTCCTTTTCTTTTTCCCTACCTCCAAAAATGTGTATGCATGCTTTATCTGATGTGGTAAATGGAGTAAATACTAATAGGAACTTAATTCAGTAAATACTGGGATTTTGTCTATAATGTTGAATTCAGTCTTTTTCTGGTTCAGGTTTTTTGTGGTGGCTGTTGCAAACGAAAGTGCAAACTACAGTACATGGAGAAGGAAGCAAGAGTCTGTAATGGCTGCTATGATGATATTAATAAAGGTAAGCATTTTTTAGTAATTGCAGTAATCATTGAAGAATAATAGGCACAGCTAGTATCTCTTCAGCCTTTTGTTCTTTGTAGGGAGCTTCATTACTTGAATGGTGTATGTTTTCCTATTTCTGAGAGAAGGAAAGAGAAGAATTGTACCTTTTAGTTGGATTACAGTTCTTATTTTAAACTTTGAGTAGCAAGCTGCTTATTTTTTGTTAACAAAAAAGAAGGTAGGTATAAACTCCATAGGACTAAATCAAAAGGTATTTTCTTGTCATCCGTGGCAAGAGTCTAGCAAAAGTGATACTCCCTCCACAGTAGCCTTCTCTGCATTTAAAGGCCATACCTCTCATTGTTCTCGCTTGTTATTTGCCCATTTTATGTAGTTTTCTGTCCTTACGTTTTTCCAAGTCACTTAGCAGTACCACAGGAATTGAATTGTAAGGTAACCTTCCCTTAACTGAAAGCTAAACATGGGTGCTGATGGAAACATTAGGAGAGAAAATTGAAGTCCCGATTACTAATATTTAAATAACAAGTTGAAAACATACCAGATTTTTAATATGCCACTTGAATGGAGATAAATGTGGTAAGTGTATTTGCACCAAGGTACAGGGATCATACGATTCCAGGTGGTCACTGCAATAGTAGCAAGGTGTACAAGGAGGTCTGTTTCCGTGTTAGGAATGAATTAGGCAAATGTGCTGGTAGAAAACAAATACAAATTTTCCTCTGTACAAAAGGTTGTGTTCATTTTTCATAACTAGCTCACAAATTGTGTACTGCTCTTGCAAAAAGCACAAATTTAATCAATTGTGATGTCTTAAAAACTAACCACGTTTTTTTTAGCACAGGCATTTGAAAGGATGATGAGTCCAACTGGTCCTGTCCCCAGTGTTGGTATCTCCTCTGAGTATTCTGCTGCTGCTCCACCTTTGGAGGAAGCCCAGATACCTGGTTGTGCTAACTCTCCTTCACCTTCTGCAACATTACCTATCTCAGTGCTTAAACAACCTGGTTTTGAAGGTATGCTAAATACAGTGCAATATAGCTAACACTTTCAGGATCTCTTTGGTAAGAGTGTTTTATCTCATCATGGATACATATTTGGTACACTGATATTTTTGTGGGAAATGGAAATACTGTAAACTGGGACACCAGAAAGTTACGTTTAGTTCCCAGGTTTGATGCTATGTGTATGAGCTTGATGAAGTCTGTCTTAAGTCTCCATTTATGAAATGTAGATTATTTTTTTTACCGTCATCTCTATTTATATTGTATTCTTTTTATGTGCAGATACTACTTTCATAATTTTTTTATATAGCTTTGGAGATCTCTGGCTTGTGTTGTGACTGCCGGTCTTACAGTGAAAGTAAAATATACTTCTTTAGGGAAAGTTGCTAGGGAGCAGTAGGGGTTCATTCCCTGTGTAAATATGAATGGTCAATGACTAAGTAGTGTCATTGTTCCACTTTTATTAAACATTTAGTGAAAATAAATTTTTAAACAGAGTGATAAGCTAATGTATTTAGAGTATATTTCATCTTTTAGTTGTGATACGTATTTCATTCTTACTACAGAGGTATAATTGAGGAAGTAGCCTTCCTTATATAGGAGTTAATAGATTTAACTGTAGCATGGGAGCTTCCTCTGCAAGTACGAGGTTTTTTTGCATGTATTTGCCCGACTGGAGACTGGCTGGTGTCAAAGAATCTACCACTGCTTAGTTCCAGTATACATATTCTATATATATTTGGGGGGAGGAGGGGCTTCATTTTTATCCCTTTTGACCCTTACAACAGTACAATAACATGAAGCCAGTGTTGTTTCTTAACCTGTCCTAGGACTGTGCCCCAAAGAACAGAGGAGAGTTTGGTTTGCAGATGGTATTTTGCCAAATGGCGAAGTGGCAGATACAACAAAACTTTCATCTGGAGCAAAGAGGTCATCACAGGACTTCAGTCCGGTAAATCCTGACTTGCCAGAGATGCATATGGTATGAATTAAGAAGTGTGTGTAGGTGCATGAATTACCTCTTGAAATACCTTTGCTTGCTACTGTTGGGGGCCCCTTACATGCTGTAACACAACTTCTTCACAGCTTTTGGGATCTAAGCCAAAATTTGATTGGTTTTTTTGAGGGTGTCTGTGAAGTCCTTGGGTTGAAACATTCTGTAGACCATACTTCAAAGGAAACTGTTTGTTTTGGGACGTATGTGACCTTCAAAAATGATCTGGAAGATTTTCTGCCATACAAAGTTTTTTTCCTATGCAGCCTTTGATTAACTACTGTTATGAAGGTAACCTCAGCCATAGTTCTGAAATGTGTCATGAACAACATACTTATAGTAGAAGTTTGTGGGTTTTTTCCAGTGTTTTTTTTATAGTTTGCCCATTGGATTAGACTAACCAGCAGTTGCTTAATGCTCCAGAATACTACGTTATAGGGTGCAGCAAAGTCTACTTACTGCTTCTAGTGCAAACTAATATTGAATTGAGAGGGGGATTGGCTTTTTTATAATAGATCATATTCATGGTGTTGGATGCTTGATAAGAGAAGTCCAAAGAAGTGGTGTAAGATTGCTGTGGAATGCTTTGGAGACATCCTCAGCTGGAGCCCTTTTAAAATAAAACATGGCTCTGAAACGCTGTCTCAAGTGTCAAGTGACAACATAAAGTCTATGAACCTAACAGTATTTGAGACCTTTTAAGGGGTCATCTAGTCCAACCCCCGTGCAGTGAGCAGGGACATCTTCAACCAGATCAGGTTGCTCAGAACCCTGTCCAATGTGGCCTTGAATGTTTCCAGCGTGGGACAAACACAGATGGTCACATAGAAACTGAAGTGAAAAATCATGATGATACCCAATGCATCACTGCTGCTCCCAAAGCTTGAATATACCTAGCAGCTCTTGTTCTACCCATTTTAGTAATCAAAAGGTACAGCCTGTCTTCCATTTCTGCGGAAAAAGTACGGTATTTGCACTTGCAAAAGATGAGCAATGTCTGAAATTAAAAGCAGTATGGACAAAGTGAGTGGGAAACAATTAGTTGATGGTTCTTGTATGCAGCTTTAAAAGCTCAAAATCATATTGCAGCTCTAAAGCAAAGTGAGTACTTCACTAGGTAGCACATAATCCTGAACATGCTGCCACAGGATGCTATGAAGGTCAAAATTATAAAGTGACTGAAGCTTACAAGCTCTTCAGGAAGGACAGACAGGGGAGCCAACGAGGTGTTGCCGTCTACGTCAGCAACCAGCTGGAGTGCCTGGAGCTTCTGGGGATGGATGAGGAACTGATTGAGAGCTTATGGGTCAGGATTAAAGGGAGGACAGGGGACATAATAGTGCGGGTCTGCTACAGGCTGCCTGATTAGGAGGTCTGAGCAGATGAGGCCCTTTATAGACAGATAGGAGTAGCCTCATGTTCGCAAGCCTTGGTCCTTACAGGAGACTTCAATCAGCCCAATATCTGGGAGGGATAACACAGCAAGGCACAAACAATCCAGGAGGTTCCCAGAGTGCGTTGATGACAACTTCCTTCTGCAAGTGATAGAGGAGCCAATGAGGAGAGGTGTTGTGCTGGACCTTGTTCTCACCAACAAGGAAGGGCTGGGGGGGAATGTGAAGCTCAGGGGAAACCTCAGCTGCAGCAACCATGAGATGGTGGAGTTCAAGATCCCGAGGGCAGCAAGGAGGGTGTACAGCAAGCTTACTACCCTGGACTTCAGGAGAGNGGAGAGCAGACCTTGGCCTCTTCAGGTACCTCCTTGGTAGAATGCCCTGGAGAGAAAAGGGGCCCAAGAGAGCTTGTTAGTTTTCAAGGATCACCTCCTCCAAGCTCAGGAGCGCTGCATCCCAACATAGAGAAAGTCAGGAGGCCTGTGTCAGTGAACAAGTAGCTCTTGAACAATCTCAAACACAAAAAG